>JAOSYY010000001.1:11816997-11855671 GCA_025727935.1 Hebomoia glaucippe | reverse complement strand
GTACATTATTTAGAGACCAGGAAAACCAAAAACAAAGGACTAAAATAACTATGCACCTGATAATTTTAGATGTTTTAATTTTGAACGAGTCATTGAGACTTCAAATAGGTAGATTTAAATTATTGTTGTTATTAAAGACTACGTGATAATTAAAAAATATACACCTAAGTATATAAGAGCGACTGTAAATGATATATTTCATTATTTAACTCCGACACATCATTATTAATTAGAAGAATTTTGAAAACTGGCAGAAATAAAAACGAAAGTGGATTTGGCGTGTGGTGTCGTGTCCTTGAACTTAGTTAAAGCATTATTGTTGTCCCAAGATTGATGGTAGCTAATCGTTGTTTGACTAAGTCCGTGAACTGAGCACTTCCATGGACGGTGGTCGTAATACAGGAAAATATATTGAGACTGTGTGGGATTACATTATGCGGTAAATATGTTTGCTTTAAAAATGCTGTTTAAGATAAATTTTTGTATTCATATTCATTTCTTCTGTTAGCGGCTTCGATAGCCTTTATTTCGATTTTTACACCTGGGGTTACATTATTGGACTTTTAGTATGGGTCCCTATTTTTTGTGAAAATATATATAGCTTATAAGCCTTCTTCGATAAATGTCCTATCTAATAGTGAATAATGTTTCAAATCGGACCAGCGGTACCTGAGATTAGCTCGGTCAAACAAAGAAAAAAAATCTCTTCAGATTTATAATATTATAGTATAGATGTACTTCATATATCAACATTTTCTACAGATATATAAACTACAATGGTCTAGGTACATTTCTAATAAGTAAGAGATAATAAGCGATTATAAGTAAGATAAGAGTTTTTTTTAATAATAACTTTATCTTAACTTAAATCTGACTTTCCTTGAAATTATGCTTGTTTGTGTGTAAACCAATATTTCGTGATGATAAAACACGATAAACTGGCATATTGCGAAGGGATAGCAAACAATTAAATTGGACACGGGCAAACAATAAACAAATCATAACAAGGTCCCGGAGGAAGGCGACGAAATTTATAAACTCCCTGATTTATTTGCTTTTCGACGTTTGAGTCCTTGTTAGGCCTTAACAAAAGTAAACTTTGTAAAGATGTGAATATGTTAACGGCTATTATAAGTTCCAACACTTATCATTATAAGACGCGGTTCTATTTTTAAAATACTTATTTTTTAGAGTAACTTATTCTATAGTGTAGTGTTTACGTAGTCACAACGAAGTAAATTTAAAGATAGCAAACCCAATGCACCGGTGTATCAGATTAACATAACATAGACAAAAAGTTCACATCATTATAATCATAGAATTTAATTGAGTTTCTTCTTAAAATTAATCGTGGATAGTAGATATAATTATTCACTTGGAATTCGTTAATCTGTATAGACCCTTATATATATTGTACTGTTCGTTAGTCTTGCCAAAACTCGAAAACTCTTGAAATATTCGTAGATGTTCAAGATTAAAAACGGTGAAAAAAAAATATGGAAAAATTAGGAGAAAAGATTAAAGAACGAGAATTTTTTATTTCCCATAAAAAACTGGACCTAACTGTCAAACTTGGTGCTATTGGCAATCAATTGTTTTTACTCTTGAAAGAGATTGAAAGTCTGTATATAATCTTGTACCGTAACACATAAAAACTGCAGTTGACAGCAAATAATTATAAAATAAAGGCACATGTGTCTTACCAGTAAACCTTCATGCTAATCTGTCGATGTCTCTAACAACAACGAATTGAAAAAAAAATTAAAGTGACAGAAAAGTCGTTTGCAAGTATTCCATTTTGTGGTGGCATTAGGCTGATATTGGCTTATCTGAGATCGTGGCTGTGTGTGGGCTCTGTAATCGAGGCTATTAGAGCTACTTATGCCCGGAGGCACTCGTGTTCTTGTACTGTTCGCTCTTTGGACAAATTGCAGTATTGCAGTCTTGTGCAGGACTATCCTATAGACACTTTCGGGTTCGATAAATCTTTGATCTACCATTGATCGATCATACATTATTCGAAATATCTTTAATTTCCTAACAATTGAGCATTAATGGAACAAAAAAGAATAGGATAACTTTAGTACTTTTTTTCATAAAAATGAAAAAAGTCATGATTATAATAGACATAGTTCTTTATTCACCATATGGTCGTACAGTTATTACGACTTAATACCGACTTTGATATGACCCTCTCTTACTTCTGTTGATGATTGTAACAAAAACGTATAGAAATGTGTATAAGAAATCCAATAATTCTGCTACAGTGGCAAAATATTTTTTTTATGATCTTTATACATACAAAATACTGGAATTTATATTCATAGTAAGTAGGTATGTAGCTTAGTTTAAAAGCAATTTTCATAACAATATATAAATTTTATACATTTATAAAAACGAATTGTAGTTAAAATAACTCAGAAACAATGTTAATAAAATGTATTGCTTGTACCTAAATAAATTTGTAAATTAAATTATCCAAGCAGATACTGTTTATACAAATATTTGTGTACTGGATATTTATTACTACAATTCTAATTTATAATTTTCTCTAACGCTCAAAGCATTTGATTATATTGTTTTAATATTGATTAACAAGAGTTTTCAAAACCAATTAATAATAATAAGGCTATAAAATTCAAAGGCAGTTTCCCTAAGGCTTTTAATAGTTGCTCGAAAGCCTCTATCAGTTCTTGTAAGTTCAAACTCGTAACTAACTTTAAAATTTATGGCTGTTTCATCTACAAGGGTGAATACATATAAGATCTATGTATGTAACGCTTCTCTGATAGTATTATTTAAATATAATAATATTATTATTTCATATCACATGCTTCGATATTAGGCTTAATTTGTGACTTTTGTAGACAGACAAAGATGATGCTCCTTTGATTAATACTTGAAATCCGCCACGTAAGTTAAACACTATTTTAATTTTATTTAATTATAATATTGTAGATTTGCTGGAAATCCATTTTATGTATAGCTAGTTTCTCTCATAGCTAGAAGAATTAATTATGAAAATTATCATTGATTTGTCAATGCTTTTTAACACCTGATGCAAAAGGAACTCGTCTTATAAGTTTGACGTGTCTGTCTGTAACATCGTGGCTGTTAAAGCGAATGGGCCGATTCCATTTTGTTTTTTTTGGTTGAAAGCAGTCATGATCTCAATGGTGAGATCAATTTTATCTACTATTTATAAAAATCAGTTTATTGTGTTGAAATTGTCGCTAGCTATTTAAAAACTGTACTATTACTAAAAATTGTATATGTGGATCGTTAAATTTCCGTATTACAACTGCTAACAATTTCTTAAAGGTCTTCTTGATGTAGGATTATTAAAATCATGTCAATATATCAAAATAAACATTAACTCCATTCCCTAGCGAAATAATTATACAAAGTGTACAGCAATAAAATAATATCGCACTAAAATTGCTCTATATAATATTATTTACACCGTAATTTAACAGATAAGTGTCGCAATGGTTGTATGTAGTTATTTGCACGGCCGCTTATCGTCGAACATTAATTTTAGAGCAATCCATTGCCAACTTCTAAGATAATTTCACAGATGGCGACTAAACAGTGCTATATATATGTGAGAATATGGGTAAATCTAATATTTACTGTTATTCAAAATTTTTATCCACGTTTTTATCACGTCGATTTGGGATGTATAATTAATTTTTAATCTACGAAAACATTTGTATAAGCTATTGCCGGAGATTGTTTGAAACGTATATCGTTGAGACTTGGTGACTTAAGAAAACAGTAAAGTTCGTCCTAAAAGGCCGGTAATGAATCTCCAATAACCAGGGGTTAGACCAGGCTCTTGCTGACGTCCATTGCCGACGGTAACTAATTACTAACAATTGAGCAGTGTATGCTCGTTTATAATCTAACATTGAATATACTAAAATAGATTTATATATTATTTGTATTTTTGATTAATTATAACGTACCTACATATAAGAAAAATTACTCTTAAAATATATTAAATATATTTATTTGCGACTTTTTAAACCTTTAAAATGTAATAGTTCAAGTTCTTATTAATTCTTTTAATATTAATCCTCTTACAAATCTTATTCTTTTATGTTCGTTCCTTATAGCCCCGATGCGATTTACCCATGAAGTTGAAAATGTCTACGGTAACAGAAGACATGCTAAAGTTATATTTAATAAAACAAATAAGCCCATATTACCAAGTATTAAAAGTAACTCGACTATTTATTCCTAGTCAAAAGAATTGTTGAATTAATCAACTTAGTGAATAACAGCGATAGTCGTGTTAAAACAAATAATGATTTCCTGTAATAATATTTACAATTTTCTTGACTTTACTAAAATTTAATAACAATTAATTATCATTTCATTACTATTTATTATAGAGAAGACGGCTTCTGTTTTGATCTTCAATTTCACTATCTGCCTGTGGGGTATGTCAGAACCGCCCTGTATTTTGACGTCGGGGTTGATGACCAAGTTGAGGGCACTTGAATGGTTAAGTACACGGTATAATTTAAGATAACAAGATGGAATGAGCGCAATTTGGCATTTATTTAGACAATAACAAATTGCAAAATCATACCAAGTATTTTTAGATACGGTTTAATGTATTTTATTGTAATATTTGGAATATCACAAAATGTCTTGAACACCCGGTATAGTTATTATGTAGGCAGCGCTGAGTCTCTTCAGATATTTCTATTTGGTTCTGTGCATGTAGATTTATGAAGAGATATGATTGATATAATATCGATATTGCTGGGGGTAAGTCAAAATATTGGAATAAAAATATAAATTAAAAAATAAAATTTTCTCCGAATGTAAATTTCAGAAACCGTTCCAAAAAAATATGACAAGGGTACTAAAAAAAGACATTTCATGTAATAATGAAGTTGATATTATCGTTATACAAAAGCGATGACATCCCTATTCATCTACAAAAGGATGAGTAAGGGTCGGTGGTCACTAAAACATACAAAATTGATCAAATTTATAAAATGTTGTTTTATATCAGTCATTGCCTAACAAAATGATGTTCACTTGTTGAGTGATATTGAATGATGTACTGTGGATCTTTTTATTTTATGTTTAATTTCAGCATTCGGTAACTCATAGACTTAAGTAAATACGCGCTTTATAACATTTCACGTATTTTCTTTTCTACCAATTAACTGTAGGTACGTGACCCGGATGAAATGTTTATGTAAAGCATAGATATAATTTTTTTTGTTTATTTTCTAAGCTGAACAAAGTATATAATTTGATGTATGTTGTGCCTAAATTAGTATAGGTTAGGATGTCCTCAGCTTTGCTTTTCGCTTATAAAACTCATTACAATTGAACGAGGACCTTTCCCGAGGAAAAAAGAGATTACAAGCCGCCGGTATTTGGGATATGTGATATTAACATACTGATCAGATAAAGGGCGTTTGTGAAAATTTAGTGGATGGTAATTACGGGTACCGTGATACCATCGTTCCGACACGCCTTCCACTTAATGTATCGCCTTTGATAATTCTCTTGTGTCGGCGATGTTAAAGCGATTGATGCCGATTAAACTTCCTTGCCAAAAACTTATGTCCTAAAAAGGTTAAAAGTTGTAACATCTAATTATAGCGTCATGAAATTACACTATGAAATCTATATATATATATATATATATATCAATACTAGCAGAGTACAGTAAAAATAATAACAATTCTTATTTACATTATTATTATGAAGCCATCTCAAAAGGTTTATAACCGAAATCGTAAGAATCCCATCCGCACACCGCTCTGTACTCACAGGGCACGAACACGTGTTCACTACCGGGGTCCGAAAGGATGGAACAAGTCAGCCCAAGACGTTAATAAATTTAAAACTATTACATGAAATGAAGAAATAAGGAAATTTAAGTAAACTTTTTGAGTAAAGAACAAAAACGTTATTAAAATACCACAGGCTCGAGACACTTCTCTGCAATGGAAAAGGCAATAAATTATTTTCTTTTTAATTTCATTTCCTCGTCAACTATAAAAAAAAAAACACGAGCCGCCTTGATAATAACTCATACAATTTCGCTTTAATTGGCGACTTCTCTTGTTGCCATCTGAATAATTTAATTAAGCAGAAGTAACTCCACTAAGAAATATGAACCGGTATTCGAGAGCCGACAATTCATTTAAAACGAAGACTACAATTTACATTACATTACATTGCTTCGTGCCTACAAACCCTGTACCACGAGTCGACGCTTTAATTAAAACATCGGTTAATTTCGGTTATTAAAGGGGTTTTTATTTGTGTTTTAGAATCAAAGCTCGGCACTTGTTGCCACTTCCCACGCAAGCGATCTGCATATATTTGCAGGCTCTTTCATTCCCGTACTTAGCATAAAACAAGCCCGACACCAAGTCATTATGCAGTCTCGGATTTCGAGGTAGCGTCGCATAAATTTACGCCATTATCAAAATATCATGAATGAGGCGAGCCGAGCATGAAACAGATTTAACAAGTTTTAAGGGTCATTAACGCACGCGACGCGTAATGTCCCTTTATTTTTATTGCAACTAGCGACGGGCTTCCATTTTGAGCGATTCGAATTAGCGTCCTTTCAATTCTACTAAACTCTACACAATAACAGTTGCAATATTAGGACAGCGGAGTCCTGCAGTTTTACTCGGGTCGAAACACTTTTAAAGTTAATGCTGGTGATAGAGATGATGGACACGTTGATTTTATGTAAACATTATGATAATGGCATAAAGGGCGCCATTTATAAAGCCAAGTTACTAATTTTGACATTAGCAATTTAGCTAGGGAAAGTCCTTGAATTATATGCAACGAACAGACAAACAAACAGTGTTATAGCTACTATATATACTTTATATCCATTTAGAAAAATGATGTTAGATTCATATTATAAACAAACACACAAATTTTTCATTTCTCTATAGATTTCAGCGGCGGTTAATTAGTCTTTGTTAAGATTTTTATGTTATAAGCAGAACTTTATCCAAGAAACATGTGAATTTGGCCAATTATTATAAAAACGAAACAATTACATACGTTTTTAAAGTATTACATTACACTATTACGTTTATCTATGTCTACTTTCGAAGATGTAGATAAAATTTAATAGCAAAAATATTGATTTACCTGTGTCAAGCTTGATATTATGAATAAGAAACTAATATCAGAAACTATATTTTTTCTTTCGAATTATTGCTTTAAAGTAAAAAATAAACGACTCTACGATCGCCGTAGTGATTCATTGTGCAATGTCAACGACGGTAGATTTATCGTGGTCTCACATGACACGTCAGGTTTATTGTGCCAAATGCCTGGACATATGTAGGCCAACATTCTTAGTTAAATAATGAGTCAAAGTAAAAATATATTTGAACAAAAAAAATATCACGAGTAAGGCCACCTGTTTGTATTGATCCAGGTTTGTAGGCAATGATTTTTTTATATGATAGATATTGATAGATGATTATTATTCAAAAGCGTAAATAAACTAGATCCTAGATTTTGAGAATCAATAATATATTCCTGCATATATTTCTCAAACCATTTAAGGCTTTTAGAACTTAAAAAGTTTTTACATAAATAATTGATTTTTCACCTACGAATATATTTACATTGAATTGTTAATCTTAATTACATTTTACGAACATCGAGTGCGTTTTAGACGATTAAAAAATTACTAACCAAGAAAAGGGCCAGAGATGATCGCAAGTGGTAATTTATAGAACGGCCTGGGACCCGCAAAGGGTTATACCGCCTAAGAAACATCACGACGCAAGCACATTACAGGATATTTAGTTCACAGAAGCTATTCAAAGAGTTTAGTGCCGTTGGTATAACTTAAAGCTGCATTAGAGTATTTTACTTGAATTAAGTTCCAGCTAAAATAGCAGGTGCTAAAGCTATTTCAATGTAGCTATAACGGTATCTACTTAGAAAATTACATTGCATCTATTGCAGGCGGTTGCTCGGGTCGAGCGCTCGGGGGCTATGCAGTTATGACGTCATTAGCACGTTATGTGACGTCATAACTCAACAGCTATCTTCCGACTGTCGGCAATTACTGCGATGGATAGACCCGCACGTGTTCCGAATTGTGCGTTGCTACTTCTAAGTTTTACGTACAATGGAGTCGTCGTGTTCGAACTAGTATCTTGCTATGGTAATGTCGATACGAAGAAAAGATGCTATAGGAATTAAACATGCTATGTAATAGCGAAGCCAGCGAAACAAGAAAAATGATACAAAGATACAGGGGCCTAAAACATTTATGTATAGATATAAATAGATTTATATATTAAACATAACATGCTTAATTTCTGTAGCATCTCTTCATTATATAAGAAAGTCGTATTAGTTACACTATTTATAACTCAAGGATTGCTGAATCGGTTTGGCTGGAAATTGGTGATGAGGCGGATATAGGCTACTTATTATCTCTTTTTTCGTGGTTAATATTTCAAGGATGCCCGTCGTGGAACTGGTAAGACAACATGGACAATATAGAACCATTCTATACTTTATTTTTTTATTTATATTTCTTATCTTAATACAAAATTGCCTTTACTAAAATCCAAAATTTGCTTTATTGCCTCTAAGGCGGAATAAAGTTCGCGGGCTCAGCTAGTTCTAATAAAAGAGGGATAATACACAATTAAAAAAATAGGACAAAGAGACAGAGCAAAATATAGAATTTAACATTGTGATAAATGCAAACATTATTGCATTAACAATCTAATCAAGATGTAATCAAATCTTAATAGGCAATTTCCAGCTTAGTATAATTATATGAAAATGATACTAGACTGAAGTTATTATAATATATGTATTTGAGGATTGAATACTAAAATTTGACGTCTTAAAGCTTATATGATGATGCTACGAGCTAGGGAGCTTTTTCAATCCACTAACATGTCTTTATTTGTCGTACAAGATGTTAATCTAAACCAATTAAACCACCTACTTTGACTACTGACTGTAAAAAATAAATCGAATTTCTACAAAAATCTATGAAATAGGTAATTTTCTTAGGTAAATGGTATAAACCAAGGCTGCTCAACCTTTTGAAGAAGCGGGCCAAACGGTTGACTCAGTCTTCAAATACGGGGCACTTACATTTACTCTTTCAGTTACTCATAGTACAACCGCAACAAAACGATTTTTTTTAGAAAATAACATTATTTATTTTTATTATTGTAGCAAAGTGTCCCAGAACAGTATCATAAACTAAATTGAAACAAATTGAATTCTTGTTTAATCAATGCGATTTCTGCAATTGTTTATCTTTTACTAATATACTTAAGTTTGACGACAAATCTGACGTTTACAGTAACAACAAGTCATAAATATATTGTTCTGTTAATCGGTTTGTACCGTGCACGGCGGGATTTTTGAATTTGGTGCATATTTTCAAAACATTCGCGGGTCCCTTAAAATTCTTTCGCGTGCCACTTCGTGGCCCGCGGGCCTGGGGTTGAGCAGCCTTGATATAAACAATTAGTAAAACTACCTATTGCCCCGCGGTTTTCCTTATGCTTATTTTATCTACCTATCCAATATAGAAAAGATGAATTAAAAAGAAACTAGCATATACTTTGATTGTATGAAAAATATGCTAAATGTATAAAAGTCACATTTTTGATTTAATATTATGTATCCGTTCCGTCCGAGTCACATACCACCATTCATAGATGGTAAAGTCGTGAAGTGCTATGACGGTTATGATTCCAGTCTATGAATTTCCGAATACTCGAAATAAAAATAAGGCTGGTAGCAGATCGTATGACAAATGGTGTAATATGGCTAAGGTCTTAAGGTTTGTCTATGGGCGACAGGAATCGCTTAGTATAGGCGGACTGTAAGCTTGTTTGCCTTCCTACCGTGTAAAAATGTATATAATGTTTGTTATATGGAACCGGTATCGTATATAAGCTTATTCCTACTAGGTCTAATTGCAGTCGCAATAATCACGTTGTGGACGTGGGTAAAGAGAAACGAAGAATATCAGCCAAAAGAAACAAACCCATACGTAAGCTAGCGCTCATTAACGAGAATAGTTAGTTGCTTGTTGTTTGTGGACAAAGGATCATAATCAAACGTATCTTTGTACTATCATTCGAGTTGGAATATCGTGCTGTTTATGTTACTTTATTTTGAAGGCAGAAGTGTGCATATTCATTTCCAGCGACTTTTTCGCTTTGGACGTAATACAATGATTATGATTTCCCGACATTTTTTTTCTATTTCTTTTATTGCCCTACTACCGTTGTGTAGAACAGTTATTTCGAGTAGCTTATTATTTAAGATATTTTATTTATTTCTACAGGGTGTTTTTGATTTCCACCGATCTAGAAAGCGTTAATTATTTCCACTTTATATTTTATGAGCTTAATTATTCGTACTATCTAGTCCTTTTGAGGAATTTAAAAACTTTAGCTTGCGGTTCATTGCTGGTTTTCTTTTTCAGTATTTTTTATGAAATTATCAATTTCATTTAGCTGTACAAAGATGATGGAACGTAAATAACTCTAAAAAAACATTTTAATAAGATGACTTTTTTACAGTCAGGATCGAATTTTTTTCCGTCTCATCATCAAAAGTGTCATGACTGCTATCACCTGTTTTCGTTTTCGGGAACAGTCAAAAAACAACCTGTATATTACTTATTATTTGATAACAAATAACTATTATAATGCTTTTATCTTATAAACACTTTTATTTTTAAATTCTTAAATATATAAGTTTATGCTTCTCATATGATAGGATTTCGTTACGTGTTCTTCTTCAACGTTGAATTTATTTCTATACTGAGATCTATCCTTCTTGGTTCAGTAGTTTCGTCGTTAAAGCCATTAAACTCACAAAGATATCTAAGTCTCAAGTCGTAGAAACAACATTTTGTTTTAGCATATTTTATTGATATTTTCTCGGGTAATTGGTATTCTATAAAATTTCTATAGGTTCTATATTTAGTTTAGTACTTGTAACATTAATATTCAAATTCAGTAAAAATGTACCAAAATTTAAGATATTGTCGTCTAAAGTATTTACCTTACTAGCTTCCGCCAGCGGCTGCGTTCGCTAACATTACGATTTTTACCCCTTGGTTTAAATTATTAGACTTTTAGTAACGATCCCTAATTATTTTATAATATAATGTAGCCTTACAAAAAACTGAACGACTACATTCTAGTTTTCGCGCAGATTACATGAGGCTTTTGGAAGGAAATTAATTAGTTACAGATATAACTTTCCAGTAGTTAGAAAAAAGGAGTTAAAATTTACTTTGAATTGTGATTCCATTCTTACAAGTGACAAGTGAAGCTGCTAAAAATGCATCATAATCATAATCATTACGTTAAATGATACGAAAGGGATTTGTAGCGAGCTCGGAGCTCGTTGCTTGTGAGGCTTTAGAAGGAAAAAAGGTGCAGTAATTTGTCTTTACTAGGAGAATTTATATGGGGATCACTTTACGGGATTTTCATACGAAGTCTGTATAGCGGTTGTTGAATAGATTATTTAAAGCAAGATAAGGATGAAATTGTGTGTTGGATTATATGAATCATAAGGGTACGCAATACTTATGTACTTCTAAGATTTTGAACGAAGGGATTTATTGAAACAATCATTTATAGGCTATTCTGCGATTTTTTGTGAATATTAGGATAAGAAGTTTTATAATCTTAACTTTTCCCAAATATAATTAAACTATTTGTGTGTATGACTGTATTATCCTTCCTTACGATATTATTAACGTGAAAGTTGTAAGTATCTATTGTTTGTTACCCTTTAATGTGAAAACTACTTAAAAAATTTTCATAAAACTTTATAGGGTTATAGCTCATACATCATAATAATACTTAGGCTATAATTATAATGTGACATGAGGAATACCGCGAGGCAGCGCTCGTTTAAAATATGGTGCTCGTAGTAAACCCACATGTTCGTCCATCAATATAATAAAGTAATATAAGAAATATATTTAGTTTCAAAATATATTCGTACCTAAGGCATAAATATTATATTCAGTAGTGTTCGCGTGATCAGCAAGTGTATGTCTTGGTGTGGTAATGAGGCACTCGCCGGTTCTCGCTGGGAAACTGATTGATTTTTATGTTAAATATCGAAACTAATTTGTATTTCTTTATTTATGCATTTTATTGCTTAATTTATGCCTTGCGTGTGTTGAATTTTATAACGGGCTTAAATATCTTGAAAGTTGTCACTTGCTATATTTTATACAAGCGACGCCCCGCAGCTTTACCTGCATCAATTTTTTTTAATGCGTCAAGTAATTTACGTGTCAAAAAATCTCACATATTAAAATATTCGGAATTAAAACTTTTCGACAGAATTTAATGGACTTTAGTTTAGGAAATAGGGTCGACACACATAAGTTCGTACATAAAAATGACGCAACACAGACAGAAATATTATCGTTTTTCGTCGTGGCTTAAAAACAATGAAAGTTGAAGCATCAACAGGAGAAAAAAACGATTTGTGCTCATAATACTTTTAGTTTGAGGAAACTTGAAACAAATATAAAATTTAATAAAATAGACAGCGTTTCAACTTTATTGTTCGGAAACTCCGTATTGCGACGACTCCAGAGTGTATTAATTCCACTCAAGTGAATTTCACTCAACAAATATTTTGAGTGGACTGAAACAACATACGAGTCACGGGATTGTTCGTAACGACGTTGTGATTTAAAATATACAAGATAAACAGCCTTTTGAGACTTAGAAAAGGCAGATAGAGAATAACATCTATCGATTTTGTAAATGACAGTATTTTTTTTAAATAGTTATCTGTAGACGAGCTGACCTTCACTTCATATTTGCTGGTACTGTCACATGACATCATTATATGTGCTGTTTTGTATTAAATTTTTTTTCGACCATTCGGAAATTCTATTGAAATATTAAAATTAATAATAATAATACCTTAATGGTTATTTCAAATAAAGAATGAGTTTGATTAACTAATATAGCCGAAAGTTTAAAATATTATATTTCAGCTCTGAGTGATCCTAATCTATACTAATATAACAAAGCTGAAGAGACTGTTCCTTTGTTTGAACGCGCTAATCTCAGGTACCGCTGGTCCGATTTGAAAAGTTCTTTTACTGTTGGATAGGCTATATAAGAAAAAAAATCCAATAATTTAATCCAAAGTGTAAAAATCGAAATTAACGCGAACGAAGTCGCTGGCAGAAGCTAGTTAATGTATATAACAATATTTCTTAAGAATCACTATATTAAATATGCTCTATGGACCAAAAATTAACTACAGGTCAGTGTTTAAATCCAACATAAAAAAATATTTAACTGTCGTACCTTAGAAAAGTAGGCAGTTAAGCTATTAAATAAATACATTGAAATCGAAATAAACAAAATTGCACATAAAGGTAATCTGAATTGTCGTAAAAGTCTGCATAAATTTAACAAACTTCACAATAATGTGTGATAAAATAAATTGTGGAGTGTTCAACTTTTCAGTGACATATTTTATGTATGGTGTCAGGTACATTGGCGAAACATTCAGATATTATCATTCATATCAAGTTAATTGCAATCAACTGTGCTGATTTCATGATTCGATATAAATATTTAACAATCAACGAATGACAAATACCGCGGTAAGTCAGCCGTAATCCACATTAAACGGAAAATATCAGACTTATCCTATATAGATATTATGAATAATCCTTTCTTGTATTATAAATGCGAAAGTTTGTGAGTATGTCTGGATGTTGGTTTCTCTCTCATATGAAAGCTACTGAACGGATGTCATTGAAACTCTACAGAAATTTAGCTTAAACATCAGAATAACATATAGTTGTAATAAATAAAGGTATTGTGACATAGGTGACACCCCGGGCATCGCCAGTATAATATATTAACAAAATATATATTTTTAGAAGGTCAAGGAACTGCAGACAAAGTGAAAGACTGAAGCGACTCACAATATTCTAGTGAAAATAATATTAAAATTTTATCTTGACGGCACTCTACGCCGTACTAAACAGTAATGAAATTTGCATTTACTTAAAGCATTTCTAAAACTTATAATGGTGTATCCTAAAGCACAGAAGCACTTGGTTCATTTAAAAGGTTGGAGTATTCACGTTATACATAGACGCCTAAATTTTCTTTTGCCGAGTAATTTCGCGAGTTATAGGCACATAGCTATGCAGATGTTAATGAAATTATTTCTGCTAAAGTAAGATCTGAGACGGGTGCATTGCCCTGAGTGCTGGCAGTAATTTGCATTTTGAATACTAACGACAAGTTCCACTCAGTGGTAACTATGGAGAAATAATAAAAGAATATAAAATGTAATTACTGATACGAAAAGCTGACTACTTAAGACCTTATCAATTTGCATAAAATCCGACGTCTGTCGGTTTATTGACATTTCGTGTCCCTGAGCACTCAATATGAGAGTAGCGCCTGTTATCACTTTCTGCCTACGTAACAAATGTAGGGTTTTAACAGTTTGCAATAAAACGCTTACATGGACATACCAAGCGCCAATCTCGTTTTGGTGAAAAGCGTTTTTAACGATACCTACAATGTCGCTTTCCAGTGGAATTTAATTAAACTATAAGCAATGTTTTGGTAAAATATCATAAAATGTAGTAAGTTTATTCAAATAGTTGGAACCAGGAGGCCGGCGAGTTTTTCGCTTGTTATTAATACGATTTTTTTTTATAAGTTGCTATTGGCTGTAATAAGCCTGTTTAACTAAGTTAAAGTTTATATGAAGTACATGAAGATGTGATATTATATTATAGATTTTATAATTAGAAAAGCAATAATTATTATTATTTTACAAAATAAACTAATAAATATGATAAATAATATAATTGTTTTCGCACATGATCAGTGCAAAAACTATTATTAATTGTTCTTTGGCACATAGATAAATGTGTTGTAATAAATTAATAAGAACATCTTTTTATGGTCTACCATTAAACTATTAAAGTATGTGAAATCTTCTTCACTTCACATGCCCATGTGCATCTACATTAATGTGTGTTACTATTTCTAGGAAAGAAATTTCATAGATGGTTCGATTTCTGTCTTAAAATTAGTCATTATCAGTACAATTAAAAACAATGTTCATGTTTTCATAATGTATAAGTATAAATATAAAATTCTATAAGGTTCAAATACGTAGCAAAAGCTCGTATTTGTTCTAATTCAATATTCAAAAAGATCGATTGTGCTTTAAGCATCAATTCCCCTGGTTGAATAGAGAAATATTCGTTCGCTTCCCACCCAACACAATTTGCATGAAAATTTCATTATCCATCCTCTCCGTATATTGACAACATCAAAACATTCTCGAACATTTCAGAACAATACTCACTTTTTAATGTGACGGGAGGAAAAAAGATTGCTTGCAAGTATCGGTACTTTTTTATTTCAACTGTGTACGATATTAAACATTTTAGTACATATATGAAAATCAATTAACGTAATCGCTACAAGTTATGCCTTTCCTAATCCAGATTCGTCTCAAAACTAAATAAAAATCGGTTTGTCTCTAAATATATAGTATATTAAATATAACATACGATATAAAATAAAATATATATATTAAAGTTTAAAACCTCTCTGAAGATCATGGTTTGTAAGATACAAAGTCTTAGAAGCCTAATAATGAATAATTATTTTACAAAATTACCGAGATTTCTTCGACTTATTTTTGCTATATTAAAAAGTAGAATAGAAGATAAATTGATCAATTTTTGTTTTAATAAGGATACAGTTTGTGATTTAAAGATTCATATTTTTCCTTATAAAGTGGCTTACGGATACCAGGGTGATACTAACAACCATTTTGATACAGACAAAGCGATAAGCGGTGCTTTTATTAAATTTTTTCGCATCGCCTGACTAATGTTGTCCAGCTGACGCGCATCAGACACAATTACTTTCTCTTTTATTATAATATTTATACGGATTTCTTACGTCCTTTTTCTGTTCCTTCAATTTTCTTCGAATGTTATTGTGTCCTTTTATATATAAAGGAAAATGATTGAAGTCTCTGCTTGTAATACCAATATATTAGCTTTTACTAAATGTATATAAATATGGTATATTTCACAAAATACTAAAATGTTCAATGTATTTTTGTATGTTCGGTGACTTCCGAAACGTTAGCTCGATCTCAGTAGGATATTCTCTTCCTCCTCCTCTTCTTGTCAGCCTGTCTGAGCCCATTGGTGGACATAATCCTCCTCCAAGGATTTCTATACCAAGCGGTCACCTGCGGTCTGTCTCCAGCATCCATTTCGTGGGACACCTTCCAATACTTCGGCGTCCTGTACGTGGGCATTCCCTTGCAAATAACTAATGTAAAGGGTAACTTAGACTACTTTTAATGTAAGAATAAAATTAGAGTTTTACGTAAAGACGTCTAGACCCAAACAATTGGTACCGGATTACCTGGCAAGTATTTGAGTTTGTGTTTTTTTTTTCGTAAAATTAATACACATAATTGATGTAGTTTTTAGAAACATAATTATATGGCAGGATGAGCAATTGATTAGCATCTTGATAATTGTTTTGGGAGCGTCTCCGTTCGAACCATTGAACTCAACAATGACGGTTAAACAATTAATAATGGCAATTAAATTGATGCGAATTTCGTAAATTGTTTCCCATTGATAGATCTAAGTAACCACCGAATTGAATTAAGCTGAAAAGGAGATATTGAACGTTGTAGATAAGAACAAAACATTTGTCTCGTTCGCATTAATTATGCTTGTTTTGCGAACTACAGTGAGGGTGACCAGTTTCATTGTCCCAATTAAAAAAAGATAACACTGGCAATAATGGAAAACAAAAGCTCGCCAGCTTTTAAAACAATAGACTGTGATAATTATCAATTTTGTTTTTATTGTTCTGAACAGGATTTGTTTACGCAACGATAGATAAACTAAATGAATGGAGTAATTAGTTATTTACATTTTTAATTAATTTTTTATTAAGTAACGTATTGGTGAATAATTAAATTGTGGCACCTACAGCGCAGTACTTATAATATATTGTACACATAGCTTCCATTGGTACATCCACACTAAAATTCAATAAATAAGTATCCATAGTTGTATAACTTTAATTTACTACATGGAAGTCTCGAACTTAAACATCGACTCGATTTCTGCTTTCTTTATCTACCAAACACTTGTCTTCTGAAATTACAATGTCAATAAAGTCAATAAAAGATTCAGATTAAGATAATGTCTAATTAAATCCTTGTTTTCAATCTTAATGTACATCAGAGTGCGGCCAAAGAGTAACCGTGAAATATAGAAGTCGACTAAACCTATCAAGGTTCCATCGAAACCAGTAGTACGAGTACAGATCATTAAATAGACTCGATTGTAGTCGAGAACTACTCTCGAATTATCTTTATACAAGTGTAGTCGATTTTGTATCTGAAAGCGACAAAGTCTGAAGTCTGTTACGTAATGAAACTTCATTTTATGTCTCAATTAGAACTGTCTTATAATTGGAATAATATTCCGATTTACTGTCTACCTTCCCTTAATTTTGAAAGGATGAATACGTGCCGATTATAATATAATTATTGTATTGTTATATATAGTACTTGCGTTTTTAAAACAAAATGCATGTATATCTAATGGTTTAACATCGCATAAAGAACCTTTTTTATTACATTAAGGCTGATTTATTTTTCATAATTGAAATATTATTATATAAATATAGGATTTAAGATCATAATTTGAAATAATTTAAGAATGTCTATACAATAACGTAAATGGGAATTCCATTAGTGATTATACTTGTTATAGTAATAGTAACATGAAATACCAACTAAGAATATATGAATTCGATTTTCAGTTGAATGATCGAGAACATTTGAAAATGCAACAAATAG
This sequence comes from Hebomoia glaucippe, assembly GCA_025727935.1. Classification (NCBI taxonomy): domain Eukaryota; kingdom Metazoa; phylum Arthropoda; class Insecta; order Lepidoptera; family Pieridae; genus Hebomoia; species Hebomoia glaucippe. Next base: position 11,837,725 of record JAOSYY010000001.1, on the reverse strand, counting down.
TAGTGGTTTTGAACTCATCTGAACACTCGATGCGTCGATTCCACGAATTTCGTTAATTCATTTAAACATTCATGCTTAATTATCGGACTCTTCAATTAAACTTGCTTTAAATTTGTTTTACTTGGTGTGTAGGTAAAGGTATTTTGCCGTCGATATTTTAACTGCATTCGGAAAATTGTATTTAACATTATTTATTATTGTGTGTGATTATACATATATAATAATTTATGATATTATCATTATATGTTTGGTGGATATATTTAGGAATTAAAATTGTAATGATTTCAGTTTAAAGGAAACGCGTCAAGCGTTACACTATCTTGATATAGCAACTTTTAACTCTATAACACGTGACATTGTCTAACACGCAAAATCTTAATTTTTAACTAAAAGTTTAGGAACTATTAATTCTAAACTTAAATTTTTTATGTTATAGGCGGGCGAACGAGCATACGGCAAGTGATTACCGTCGCCCATGGATATCAGCAAAACCAGGGTTCATGGAGACGCGTTTCCGGCCTTTCAAAAAGGAATACGCTAGTTTTTTGAAACCCACCACAATGTAACGGTTCAAAAAACCGTAAAAACTAAAACTAATACTGGTAAACAAAACGTCAAAAAGCCTTCTATAAAAGTTGAAGATAATCAAGTAAAAGACTTCATTATATATTACCCTCTATCAAACTATTTATTCTTAACTCTCGAAAAGTGGGGTTTTGTAAGTTTATCTGTCTGTGCTGTTGTGGCTCCTGAACGAATTCGACAGTTTTGATGCGGTTTTTTGTGTGACGGCTAACATCATTCAGATGGTTCTAAGCTATAATTTATGACGATCTGTTGAGCTATTCATGATTTATCGTCGGGCCATATCAAAATACTTAATTATATTTGAGCATTCGGATATAACGAATTCAAATTATTTTCACCAAATTTTCATGTAAATTTTCGATTCTATATGTATGGAAGGCTTTTTTATTTCAAAAACTTGAAAAAATATTTTACTTTTAAGAAATATAATGTAAGAGATGTAATGAATATTAAATGTATAACAATGTGTGTATTCAGGTGAATACAATTTTCTTTCTATAACAACGCAATGTCTTAAGAAAGGAGCAAGTACTGCAATTGCACCATTAAAAGTATTTGACTCACTGAATCGCAATAGATAAAATTCTATCAGTTAACTGTATGGAACCATTTTAATATTTAGTAAATATAATTGTGAAATTCATATATTTATAAGATATTTCTATGCGTCTTTTCATATTGTTTTTTTAATTATAAAAGTTATATTAATTTAACGTAACTAACATTGTGATATGTGGCATGATAATATTTACGCAATCACTTTATTTCGAGTTTTCTTATCTATGAACAATAGTTCATGATCAAATCCGATTTTAAATAATTTACTACTCGTCAAAGGATAGAACTCGATAAACGTGTTAGTAATCAATTCTGTTACATTTTAATTTTCTACCAGTGCGACTTGGACTAGATACAATTTTTTAATTTTGTCTCCTCATTACAAACTATAAATTTAATAAACCGCTAACTGTTAATCCGTAGAGGTGATATAAAATATTTTCTTTAAACGTGTAATCATGAATATCCAAACTCAAAAAAAAAAAAATAGTTTTAAAAACGTTTTCTGTTAAAAATTAGCAATACTACAAAGCTTACAAGTATTGTGAATAAAGCTTTCCGTGCCAAGATACCTTAGGATGTAGTTGTATGAATGTCATTAAGCCCTACCTGGAAACAACCCATCACGGATAGCAAACGTATGTTTCGATAAATCGGAACAATTTATCAGAGGCATTCGTGCGGTCCGCGAGATCGCTGCGACTGATTCCACAACACTGTTATGATTCAGGGGTCGTGTTTTCATCGTTTTGTCGGTTTTGTGTAGTTTTGTTCCGATTGGCAAAAAAATGCGCTATACAAATAAAAGTCGTCAATTTTTTTTTCTGTATTTTAAGCCCGGATGCCAGAGTGTTAAAAGTTTAACGCGTGTGTATAGCATCGTTGTTGTTAAACGAATTATCCGAATTTAATGAAATTTTTTGCCATAATTGCGATGGTTTTCATATTTTGTGATGATGGTTGTTTTTAAATTCAAATTTTAAAATTACCTTACCTATAGTTTTAAATAACGAACTAGTAATTAATGTGTATTCGTGAAAAGTAACAATGAATTGTTATATCGAAAAGGACCGAATTAAAAAAATATTCTTTTTTTAAGAGAAATAAATAATTTTCCCGGATAATAACAAGTGACAAACATATCCACGTTTAAACTGTACCTATAAATAGTAAAATAGTAATTTATGCAGGAATTCACTGTATGACGTCATACAGAGCGAAGCTTGTTACTGGTATACATTTTCCACATCAACACTTTCATTGCGTTGGCTGTTAATAAACAGCTCTTCTAGCAACAGCCTATAAAATAACAGTTGGGACATAATATACAGATAGTTTGCATTTCAAACTGTAGTGGACAGGTGCCACCACAGTTCATTGGAATTATATTTCATAAAACATGCCAGTAATGATTCTGTCAAAATCGGTCCACAAGTTTCGACGATAAGTTGGAACAAACGGACATGCAGACAAACTGTATAATTGTTTTATGTAATACATTTGGGGGAAAAAAAAACTTTTATTTTGACGTTAAACATCGATACTTGTTGTTAAATTTGTATACAATTGTCATATTATTTTAGTTAAGTTTTATGCGACAACCAATTAATGTCCAATATCACAACTGTTTGTAACAATCTGTGTTGTTAAGAACGTGCATGGCTAGTTCCGATAAACGTATACTGCCTTCAGAAATATCAATAAGTTACGTGAACGTGATAGTTAACTCTTATTTTTATTGTTACAAGAGCGAGGAGCTAAGTTATTGTTTACAATGTATACAAATGAAAACTGTGGAGTCCAAGTGAAATTTTGGATGTTTTGAAATTCTTCTGGTAAAAATGAATTTTTTAATGATTTTGTCAAATGTCAATTATATTATACTAATTTTACACATACACAAAAACGATTGAAAAGACATACTTGTTAAAAAACGCGAATTTGTTTAATGGGAATTCAATTCATAATTATCTTTACTTGTTTAAAAATTAGTTAATGATAAATGAAAGATGTTTGAACTTAAGTTTTTTATGTATATATGATTCTGTAGCAATTTAGAATAGGTTACGATGCTAATCGGACGTTTATTACTTTTTCAATCGTGAACTACCGAACGGAATTAAATTAAACTATTCGAAATACGGCACTTATGCCGTATTTCGAATAGTTTATTATGTTTATTCTTAAATAAAACAGGCTATAATTTATATGGATGTACAACCGCGGGGCACAGCGAGTAATATAATATAGCCAATATTTTTTTATTATTTAATATCCATATTTTTCGTCTATCGCTTGTACCTCAGTATAATTTGCATTGGAAGCGTATTGGGACGGTATCCGTGTTACTTCTCCTTTGGGACACTGGTATATTTCCAAGTGAGCTGACCAACGGGATCTCGAAATTTTGGTTAGGATTCTATATAAATATGATTTTTTACAACCACCCGGTTCAGGAAAAAACTTCTATACATAAGAATGAGATATTATTTATGATATGTGGTATAATAGTAAGTTTTGTATATAACTCTACAGGGTTTAGTTTATCGGTATAACAAATTGTATTTGTTGAAAAAATACAAAAAAATAAATTATAATTTTTAGAGAGCTTTTTTCAATTGTGTTAATAAATTATATAAATGTGAATCGGTGTTTTGTTATACATTTTCGCAATAATAAACCTGTGAAAATAATTTTATTATTTCGTCTAAAACTATAATTTATAAAATAATGTGATATGGCGCTCTCTCAAAACAATGTTAGATGAAAAGGCATATATTATAATCCCACTAATCATTAACCCATTTTAACAGTGCAATAGGACACTTACAAAAATTATATTCATAAGTCCTAACTGTCGTTTAACGTGATATTAACTTATTACAATTAAACGTCTAACAGCCAGTTGAGTATTTCAACAAAATAGGATTGAGGTTTTCTAAATAAGGCCGTTACTTTTTAATTGTTTCTATTCACAGCAAAATAACCATTATTACGAGATAGCCAAGTAGTGCTTCTAAAATTAAAAAACCTCCAAAGACAGTTTAAAAACTAATGTCAGTACTACTACCGGCAACGCGTCTCCAAGACCTCTGCTCATGCTGATGTCCATCGGCGACGTTAATCACTTGCCGTATGCTCGTTTGCGTTTTTATAATATTATATTATAAATAACTTATTCAGATTAATTAATTAAATATTACAACATATTAAATTAATATATGCAGTGTGTTGTCGCAAACAGCGAAGTTTTAATTAAAATAGCTTTATACATGCATTTCCACTCGTTACATTGTCAGAAGCGCGTTTGCACACGCGTTAGTCACTAATACCCATTTAAGTCTACGTACTAGTTCTATTGTATTTAATTCTATTGAATAATGAAATATTCAGTAATTTCAAAATTAATATAACGCTAAGAATTATTGAGTCAATCATTGTTAATCCATTTTAATTATATATACCTTTAACAAAGTGTAGGAAATACTAATTTAGGTTAATACGTAAAGCAAGTTACCAAAAATATTATTTTAGTTATAGAACTCAAACGTGAAACGAAGAAAATCGAATTCATATTCTTAGCATATAGCTAACTTATAATAACCGTAAAACAGGAAAAAAAAATTTTTATTCTGCCCAATGAAGTTTTACGATCACTAAGCTCATTGTTATATGTAGCACAACATAGCCTCATTGTTTTCCCGACCTACATTCAATAGTTACGACATGGAAAATGTCAATATGCAGTATGGTCCATTTGCAAAACGTGAATAATCGTTTACCGGGGCTCAAGCCAAGAATATAACAAAAGAAGTTCTGTTTCAACGGAATTTTACTTAACTGTATTTGGCATGGCTAACATTCTCAACCGAGTAATATTAAACTAGAAAATGGGTGATTCTTTTATAGTCCGAGAGATAAGCGCTGTAAATTTTTTTATCCTTGAATCTAGTTAGGTTAGAAATTTCATTTTTAACTCGTAACACGCTATATCTTTCCTTTTAGCCACATTTATAACTAAATTTGTATTCTGGTAAACTACTTCAATGAACAACTTTGAAGAAAAAGTCTACGCTATTCTGTCTTACTTTTGGTATTTATTGGAGAGACAGCTTGAAAGGTTATGTCCTTTTGAAGTTTTATAAATTTGGAACATCGTACAACATCCATTTAGAACTCTCTTATAATTATAATATAAGTTAATTGACAAAGGTGTGTATGGGTATGGCACACGATTGATTTTAAAATAAATAAAATATAACGTTACAAATATTTAACAGAGATAAGAACCGTATATTTTAGTTTCAATTTGGTGATGCAATTAAGGAAAAAGAAAACATTATTGATATTAAAAGTATTGCAGAAAATCTAGTATATTAATAAATTTTGTAAGAGAATGTTTGTTATTTCCAAAAAAATGAAATGATTTCAGTATAAAATGTAAACGAAGCCGAAGCAAACAATGATACAAATAATTATTGAAACCGACAATTAATAAAATACATATATTACTTTAAATTTGGATGTTTTTAAAAGATATTACATGCTTTTCATATCAGTAATTCACTTTCCAGTAATAATTAAAGGTATTAAAACAGAAGTCTTATCGTTAACGTAAAACGTATCCAGCTCTCGGTACAGAAATGTTTTACTTAGAGCGTGAAAATTGGGTCTCTAGTTTACTAGGAATTTATTCTTACGTATGTTGGCACTGCTTTGTGTCTACTCTACGTCGCTCGGTTCAACGCAGGTACAACTTATTTCCTTCCAGACATTTACTATCTTTTTATTACTAACTGTTATACTTTGTTTCACGAGGCTATTTTGAGGTTTATAACTTTCGTGGTAAGGCTCAGCTGTTTGTAGTTAGAACAGAAATGTTATTCATATATAATCAACGGAAAAGCTATTGAACGAATGCATGTCAGTATGTCAGTGACTTTTTTCTTCTAGGATGAATGTAAATGTATAAAAATATGCAATACTAGCTTCTGCCAGCGGCTTCGCTTACGTTCATTTCGGGGTTACATTATTGGACTTTTAGTAACGATCCTTATTTATTTGAAAATATAATATAGTTTATAACCTTCCTCGATAAATGTAATATCCAACATTGGGGGATTTTCTAAGTCGGACCAGCAGTTCCTGAGTTCAGCGCCTTCAAACAAACAAATTCTTCAGCTTTATAATATTAGTATAGATGAGTTAAGAAAAATGGTTGAAGTAAAGTAAAACATTAAGAAGCTCGATAACCTCCATTACGAATTATGAAACAGTTGTAGATTACATTGGTTTCCGAACAAATCAGAGACTATATTCCTAAACCACAGACAAAGACACGTCAAAACTACAACACCCCTCTTTTTATTTCGGAACTGAAAATGGAGAATTCCTAATAAAACTTCAAATGTAGAAATAATAGTTTTATATAAGAAAGTACTACATATTAAATTTCTGTAGATGTAATGAAGTTCGTGGTTTAAACTGAAACTAAAGAAAGTCTGTATGTGTAATTTGAAGCAACCGCGAGTGAAACGGTACTTGAATAGCACCTTATTATAAAAGGTGTTAGTATTTGCCCGTGGCTTTACTTGAATGGTACGCTGAGATTTATTAAGACCTAACAAAATTTAAAATTAAATAGATTTATAACCGAGTATAATTTACCTACTTGAAAAAGAAAGTTTTTAAACTTTACTTTTAATAAATAATTTTTTATACTTTTTGGGATATATGACTTATTTTATTGTATAATTTTTGTTAAATAATTGTACAATGAAATGCCTAGGTTAGAAGATTTATGTGGACACAGAGTACTAAACTAGGATAGCTTATAGTTAATACTTTATTTAATGTCAGGTGTGTTTTTATGTATTAAATTTATACCAGATGGGCTTTAGTGATAGTAAAAGAAACAGGATGATCACGAGATGCTATGTGACACTTCAGTCATATAATATCATTAATTATTCAACTAAGAGCTGTTATTTTTATTTGGAACATACATCGGCATCACTCCCGATACGTACATTGCATTAGAAACTCCTCTATTTGTATAACTAACTTTAGTATAAACGCAAAACTTAAATCGTTTAATGTTTAAGAAAAAGCTCTTCAGCAATAAGATTTCCATTTAGAACGAGTGGCTGGTAATGTCGTTATCACGCCGAATCCGTTCTGCATCGGTTCCTACACGGTTTCAAAACGGCCAAAATATATTCTAAATTTCCAGCAGTACGCTTTTAAAGTCTGATGTGTTTAATTCTTTTTCCTAAACTGTTCTATTTAATTATTTATGAAAAGAGACGTCTCAAATTTATGTAGTATTTAAAAATGTTAAATTTAATTTGTATGTATAAATCGCAGTAATATTTTTAAACCTGGCTAATAAACTATCTTGAACGTCTTGTGGATAACGTAACGGTCCATAGTAAAACTTAATGATTTATTAATGCATACGCTTTTTAATTATATTAGCTTTTAGATAACAAATACAATTTAAAACATGCTTCCTATTTCAATTTGGAGCGCTACTCAGTACTATGAGAACGCGTAACGCTTAGCACATTTCACAAGTTCCCCGCAGGTAGTCTAACTTCAAAGAGGCTCACAAACGGACACCCTCAGACAACACTCGCTAATTCACTTTGATGTCCCCTTCACCCTGTTACACCCCACTCATAACGAGAAAACGCGTCTAAAGTTTAGCTCAACAGCTAAAATATTATTAAACGCTCGCAACATTTTTCTCATAATTTGCATTGTTTATTTTCAACATTGTTTTTGCACGTTTTCTTGACAGGCTCGAGCTCGAAGAGGCTTTATTAGATTTCTTGTAAAGACCCATGTGCTTGTTGTATAGTTTTTAAATATTTTTTAGTTTTATAAGTAAAATATTGAGTTTGAAAAGGTTATATACCTTCCTTCATGATAGACGTCGACAATAGTGGCAATATTGCAATACCTAAGCCATCACTTCATTAATTATTTATTACGTAATGAAATTCATGTTTTAATATTTAATAAGTAATATATGAAAGTTTAATCGATAGATAAATGTTAGTCAAGTTAGGACAGGCCATAATAATTCTTGCATGTGTGATGTTGAAATCAACACGAGAAACGGCTTGACAGATTTAGACCCGAAAAGGTCATTTTCCCCATTATACTAACTCCACTCATATAAAAATCACTTGGAATTATTTCCTCATTTCCATCACGACATTTATTTACATTATACATAATTTAGATTATAATACATAATTTCAGACCCACCATAATAAACTAGTGATACAAAAATATAATCACAAAAATGAATACGTACGAGTACTATGTACAGAATACATTATTGGCGAAACCGCATTCATTTCATACTTAATACTTATTAAGCTTTCAGGGATATTGCTTTGTGGAAGGCCGTGGGTTACATGCTTTCATAACGTAGATTGAAAACGATACAAAGCGACCGCAAGAACGCTTTGTGGTTCATATTTTATTTTTGTCCTGTTCACCGCTCAACTCTGAACTTCACCGTTTCTTGTTTTACCTATGCGTTTGAGGTAGTTAAATTATCGTTTCAAATACCGGCTAGTACTGGACATAGTTTGGACTTTATAAAACCTCAAAAATTATACACTTAACATGTGCCTGTTATGTATAACGAGCACTTAATCTATATAAAGAAATTTGAATGAGATAATTACATAATACGATTAGTAAAGATCACGTTTGGAGCTTTTATAATATTATGTAAAATTCTATATTTAATATTTCTCTTTAATAACTAATACTCATTATAAAAATGTTTTTGTATTACGTGATTTCTTATATTTCGTACAGGTACAAAAAACAGATTAACGTTTGATAAACTATTCTATTTGTATTTATAGGAAAATAGATGAACCGTGCCCCGCTCCTCTGAAAGGATTTTCCTAGCATTCAAAGCTAGGAATTCTAGTGTATATGCAAATAAATTGGTGCATACAAAAAGAATTTCCATATTCAATTAATCAGTGAATTAATAATAAGTAGGTAATTAACTAAATTTTCTAATAAAATAAATATTGTGTAAGCTCTAAAGCTTTGACTACGATAATTCTAATATTCAGAAAGGAATTTAATTGAGTCAAAGGCAATTAGTGCCTGTTAACTAAAAACTAGTCATTTTGTGTAACGATGGAGCGTTTGAGTCAGTTTATTTAAATAAAGTGCTACCAAAAGTGTTGTAACGAATTAACCCAATTTCCTTGGCAGTATTGGGTCAAATTATCTTCCATTTTCATTTTATATTTAAACGTTAATCTATATATGAGTAATGGAGATATACAACATTTAAAAACGATCAGGGCAATTCTTTATTAGTTTGTTGTTTAATCGTGACATTATTTTAGACAAAATATCTAATTTTAGATATGTGATACTGTAACATTAAATAGTATAACAACTGGTTGTATAGCAGAAAGTGTTAAGTAACTGTGACAGGAAAATTGAAACGTTAGTTCTTATTACTATAACAATTGTTAGCCGCGACTTCACTCGCGTTCATATCGATTTTGTGAACAAATTTTAGTCTTAATCATCGATAAATCCATTGAATATACATACACGCGACTCCTACGAATCTGTTGTAACTAATGAAAAAAGTGTTAAATATTATAATAATACACTACATACAGTAGAAGTCAAAGAAATCGAAAATCATGTACCTACATATGTCAGAAATAATATTTGACTGACGTCATGACATGTAAAAGTGGTGTAAGGAAAACAAACAGGGTTTTCCGATAACATCGAAACAAAACAGGGCCCTGACGAAGTATATAGAGTATCTAAAAGTACTACAGGAATTAGGTGCTGTAAAGCATTGTTAGCTATAACTGAGATCGACTCATTATTTATAACGAAGCTAATAAAGTTCTGGAACCGTTATAGCAAGACATACATGCAAATGCGCTATCATTATGCAAATATAATATCTGTAGCGCGTGTTAGGCACCTACTTCCATTGTTTAAGCTACAGTCATACAATTCAATTACGTGCATTATGAAATAATAATTACCATACTTTCCTGCCCTTTCATTGTCTTTGCTAAACATGGTATATTCAGTCTATAACTCATTATTATGGGTAATCAGTATTGTGTGCTTAAGATTTTTTGTACCAAGCGTGGCTATAAACAAAACAGCTCCCAGCAACTAGCTTCAGTAACTAAAAACATTTAATTATTAGTTTTGAATTATATCTATACATTAAACCAATGTATCTGTACATTAAGTGAATTTATGTAAAAACGATTGTGGGTGAGTACCAAAGAGCGATAGAACACGAAAAGTGTTTTTTACCTGTTGTCTGTCTGTATGTACATGTTAATGTCGAAAGTACTTAGCGAATGCATTTCAATGAACTTACTCAAAGTATGATAGACATCTAGAAATGGTTTGCAAATCGATACGAACGCGATCAAAGCCGCTGGCAAAACGTAATTTAATAATATTTCAGATGACAATTTAATAAACTAGTTTTGTCTTATTGACCTGTCCAGATTTTTAGAATTTTAAAACTGTCTAAACAATTTCAGCGTAGAAGTTTTGTTACTTCCTACGATTTCGAATACCGATATTGAAATTTAAATTTGAAATTACTTAAAAAAAAACCTTTGGGGTTATGTACTTAAAAAGTTTTGATAATTATATGAAGAACATAAATGTCCCCGATTTAGTCCACCTAAAGGCAATATTATAAAAAATCTGTAAGTTATTGTTATTCCATGAATAATTTGCCTTGAGTCAAGTCAACGTTTAAAATAAGTTTTTGTATAATTTTGCAATTTGCAATTAAATTATTTTTCATAGTTATATTATCTACAGTACATTGCAAATCGTTCTGTTCTGCAAAAGTTTACTTTCCTTAATATGCCCATAAATATTTAGAATTGACATCATTATGTAGACTAGATCTGTCAACCATTTTATTTAAATGTATCATTGGAGTATTGTCCAAATGGGCATTACGGCACTTCATGACGTTTCTATCATTGCACTACGTTGCGAGGTCTAATTGGAATTTAAATATAATTGTTCATGTTCTATCCACCACATTTGATATTGTGTTTAATTTTACAAAACGAACGACTAAAATACTTATATTAATTAGAATTTTATATGAATATGTTAGACCAGGCCGAAATCAAACCCGCGACCCACTTTAGACCTAGGAATCAATTATCTATCTGTAACTACTATATTATCTAACAGCCTTAGGTCAAAAGGTAAGTACATATTTATTACACATTTTCCGATGATAAATGTTATAAAAAATAAAGTGGCCTAAGTAACTCTTCAGCTATGTTAAAGTAAATTTACGTAATTATCTGTCAGTGTAAATCACGTCAAAAATGGTCCAGTTTTTCTGAAGATGAGCAGGACTAAAGACAAAAATTTATAAATTTCGTTTCTGTTTTAATTATGGTATATACCTCCATATTTATTAATAAAACAGTTGTTATTTTGATATTACAAAGAAGCATAAGTAAATATATAATGAAATAAACATTCATTATATATTAGATAACAATCCGTCCTACAAAGATTGGCAAGCCATGCTCATGCAGTGCGGTACAGCTGATGTATTTACGACACAGCTCTCCAACGTTCACCCGTGTAATTTAATCGCCATTATGACACCGTAATTAATGAGTATTCCAGTTGACCTACATTGAACGCAATTTTATGTTAATGTTATAATATTCAGCAGTACTGAAGCGAACACATAATTAACCGCGCGAACTTTTGTTACTACACTTCAGTAAAACGCTTTCGAGTCCAACCAAAAATATTAAATCATACCAATTAACAAACGGGAATTTCATAAATATTTTAAACCGGCTTTCGGATCGCGGCGTTATTCATAAGTCTCGGAAATGTTTATTGAGAGCCGAATTTTTTTAAAATAACTCACAATGTCTCGGAAATGGTAAAGTAACAACAACATTTTCCCAGAAACCTTTCCGAGAAATATTTCCCTTACAACATTGCAAAGGATAGGCCATCCCTTCCAATTGTTTATTGTAAATCTTCTAAATAATTTTGTAATTCTTACGAAGAAATTACCTTATTAAAAAAATCTTTGAATATATATAATTGTCGTTTGTTAAACATTTTAACCTTTCATAAGTCAAATTTTAACTAAAAATTGAGGCAAGGTTATCGAACCCTATTCCTTTATTGCACCTTTTTAATATCCAGTAACTATTTTTACAGAAACATTAAAATCATGACTACCAGTAGGGCTACAAAAAACTTCCACGTTATATGGAACAAACATTATCTTTATCGATTAACCATAAAATCTTTATGGAAACTACATTTTCGTATAAACATGGCATTCGGGGTGTTGTGTTTATTCCATGCTTTAATAATATCTTGAACATCACGTCACGGCGCCTATCATTTAGCTGAAACAAGAGCAAGAGATTTGTAATCTTACGACACTGACCGAGGATTAAAATTTGCGTATCGTAATCCGAGATATTTTTATCGACAATTCTTTATCGAATCATTAACAGGATTATTACGTATATAGCATTATGTCTCCTGTGATTGCTACAGTGTTTAAAAAAGATATAAAATCCAGAAACCACTACAAACGTAAAATTTGAATACTCCTGTTTAGAGATCTTTGCTGAAAAATATAATTTAATGTATTTGGCAAAGCAACATCTAACATTTTCGTAATTACCCATTTGGATATCGTGTATAATAACATATTTCATAATTTACGAAAATTATTTGAAAAAGTTAAACAGAATTTGAAAAAACAAAATGAATTTTAACAACATGTATTTTATTGTGAAACAAAGGTACAATATTCCAAACAAATACAGCTTTTACCCTTAAAAGTTTGTCGTGACCGCTGCGAAATTCCAGCAGGTGTGTTGGCTACATCTCTGTGGCACTGAGGACTGTCCAAGCGATAGGTTTTAAGCGTTTTTTACATTAAGATCAAACATATTAACAATTGATTGTAATGAAGTTTATAATTATATATACCAGTTACCATATTATTATTTGGTCGATTGCCATAAGAAGTATAAATACGTAATTTTTCATATCATTTGTTGTAACTCAACACTAGATGGCACTGCGATTAATATATTATTTAAAATTCTGATTCTATTTTATTCCCGATCAGTATTATTATTTCCTGAGCGGTTGAAATCACTCGGCACCCTTAATATAAGTGTACAGTTCAATTAAAGATACACTTTTTGTTCATTTCAAAATGGCGTTAAAAATAAAGTAATCCCAAGAGAATATTGTGTATTCAATATTTATATAAGAGCTGGCTTTCATTTTTTAGGTATTTGGCATGAAAGTTCAGCAAAAGGCCTTATCCAATACAAAACTATTGTTAAATAAAATATATTTAGACTCGGTAGATATAAAAATACTCCTTGATATGAAGAGAACGTAGTTTATTTTCTTATGTACCCTCGAGATCATTTGAAAATGTAATTGCATATACCTATATGAAAAAAACTATTTATTCTTACAAAATTAAATCACATTTTGGTGTTTTCCATTACTTCGAATATTCTCTTGCTTATAAAGATGTTAAATGGTATGTGTGTAGAAAATTATTGCAGTGAAAAGGTTGTTCACCTGAAACTGAATAAATAGTCTGAGCGCTAAACTAATATTCAGCGGTATAAATGATGAAACCAGTCTAGAATTAAATTTTAAGGCTTTCTTGTGGTTAAATTTTTATCCATTGTTATGGGAAAAAAATTAAAAGGTTCTATCGCATGTTTGCGGCAGGCTTTTATTATCTTCAGTTGTAACTAACTGTTTTATCGTTCTTCAACTCTCCCATCGTCTTAAATGTTTTGTGTATATACAGCTCATATGTCAAAATACAGTAATTTAGCATTTTGTGGCGGATTTGATGACAGAGCTTCGACTAAAAGTGCTATATAATTCCATTTAACTCGCATAAAATTCAGCTAGTGATCTATTGGTTCACGAATAGTCGAATGGACAGCTCAGAATGTATAAGCTTGTTATATGAATTTCAAAATAGAGGCAGTTAAATGATATGTATTATTTATTTTAAATCGCGCATCGCTTACTTCCGTGCCAGCCGGATACCCTTCCCTTGTGGTCCAGTTTACATTGGTCCTTTGTTTGGATGATGCCTGTGGGCCGTCATCAACCGTTAAATTTTCCTTCAAAATAAGAGCCGTATTGCTTCGTTAATTACATGGCGGTTTGCATATTCCGTCCTTGAAGGTTGATAAACCTATCGTTTAAATTTCATGACACAAAAGCTTATCTTTTATATCTCGCTATGAATTTATTAATATTAGTTAATTTTCGTAAATAAAAAATAAGTGAATAATTAACCAAGTTGAATCTAATACCAGAAAGGCGATTTAGATAATTCAATAAAGCCAGAATTAAAAAAAGCAGTGTGCAACAAATCAAACGATTCTTTGTCAGGTAGTGAATATATCTATAAATATCATTGCTTTTATATTCTACAATTTTATTAAAATATAAATTTTTGCAACAACAAAGAACTTTCATATATTATCAAGAAAACGTCTCGTAAATTAAATGTCTACAATACAAGCATGATACATCAGCAACTTTTCTAAAGACTTATAAGCTTTTTCACAGCGTAATAACTTTGGAAAAATAAAATGTTTCTCGCAGAAAATACAACTTATCCGAAAAAGTTTTAACGACGCCTCCCTAGTTGCTTTCGTTTATTTTTTGAGGTTAGTCATCATTTTTGCTGTAAGTTTAATTGACACTGTCTTTTTTCTTTTCTACTACTACCAAAATAACTTGACTTCATACGGGTGCAATATTCTTCTATGAGGTTAAAGATTTTTGTTAGACAGATAGTTTATTTTAATAACGTCATGGTTTTTTTTTGATGAGGAGGAAATGCATTACGCATACCGCTACCTACTTATGTGGGACTCGCCACATAGGCTCTCAGAGTACTAGGAAGAAAAATCCACTAAAACCTCCACGGATTTTCGACATTTCTACCGTCTGCAGGCCACGGGATTACGGTTGCAAAACTATCATGGCAATAATGTAATGGTAGCCTGTGATATGCGAGAGAAAATATCGTTACTAAGACTATTACTATTGTTTAATTAATATTTAAAGTCTCATTAATTATTTACATACATATTAAGATACACATGGGGCTAAAATTTGGACTCCCTTTTTAAAAATATTTATTATCGAGACCGAAAAACCTCTATATACATATATTATCTAATAATAATTAAAAAAAATATTTAAAATTCTTTATTAAAAACAATTATTTAACTTAATGTAAATATTGGTTATTGAATTTAGACTCAGTGGTTACTATTTTTTATTATTCAATTTCTATTTTATAAGTTGCTCCAATGTTAGCGTCTAAACCTGAAGACAAGACTTCACCGTGTACAATATAGAAGCATGTTTCATTTTTGACTTCCGACGTACATTGTAGCAGAGAAATTTCGTTTTAACTCTCATTGCGTTAACAAAATGTAAATAGAATGTCATTGCAAGCGAGCGACGGTATTCCCACCGTTCATAATAATTGAAATTTTGTACAACGCGACTCTATTTCTCCCCTTGTTCACGTTATGAGAATAATGTTATTAATTTTTGTTTATAATCATAATATTCTCCATTACTAGATACTAAATATACTCTTAAAATTAGTATTTAACTGCATGAAAGTATCACTTTTAAATATATTGAAGCAGATATAGACTTTTAATTTTGTTATAAAGCGTTAAAAAATCATCAGTATTTTATATTAAACTAGCTTCTGCTAGCGGCTACGCTTATTTTTACACCTTGGTTATATATCATAGGACTTTTAGTAAGAATTCCTGTTTTTTTTAAAATATACCATAGCCTTCCTCGATAAATGTACTATTTAACACTGAAATAATTTTTCAAAACAAGTCAGCGTTTCCTGAGATTAGCAGCGCCTTCAAACAAACAAACAAAATCTTCAGCTTTATACTCTTAGTATAGATTACCGTCTAAACAGTACGATTAGAATGTAGAACCTATTTTATCAAAATAATATATAAGAACAAACTACTTTTAATATCACCATAAAACGAATTACGGTGAATCTTGAGAAATAATTTTGAAATCGTCTAGTAATCTCAGCGGCGGTGAAAGAAAATTGAAATAAAAATAAAAAAGTGCTTCAGGTTGATCTCCACTTTAACCAGATTAAAGTTAACTCACTCAAAGTTAAGCAAGCTAAGCTTGCAGCGCATAAATGGCACCATTTTTACTATTTCTACGTGCTGGACTTTCCTAAGCTTATTAAATATTATAACGATAAAACTCGCTTCACAAAATCCAAGAAAAGTCTTAGTTGTTATCCTAAGTTATATGTGAAGTCCGAGAGTCGTGAAGTTTAAAACGGTCGGGTTTTTATACTTATTTTGCGTTACACACTCTTAACCCGATAAGAAAAATTTATAAAATGTCTTAAACGTTCATATAAAATTCGAAACTTAATGATATTATGAGTAAATATGATTACATTTATTTATAACATTAAAAAATAAAACTTGTGTAGAGTAAATTACTTTAATATTAGACGTAATACATTTTTATTACATACAAATCTTTTCGGACTTTATTCTCATTTTGTTGGGATCGTAGTTTCATATTTGTTAACAAAATTAATGAATATATATTTATACGAGTAAATAAGTTTTATGAGCGTGTTACTACGTGACCCTGCTAGTTTTCTAATATTTGTATTTTATATATGATACTTGTAGTTCTCTTAGTTAAATGTAACGAGCCAGAAAATCTATACGGAAATAGTCGAGAATCCTCTTGAATAGCGGAAAGGATCTAAGGATATTTTCATATCGGCATGCATGTTTTCACTTCTGGCAAGTTTGCAAAATTTTCCGTGTTTTGGCATATGCAGGCCTCGTTAGCGAACCACTTATGGTAGCCCAATTATAACTAACTTCGACTATGTCAGATTTCGTGAAGGGCCATCAATTAAATACGAAAACGGATTTATCGTTCAATAGAACACATTACACACGGAAAGCCGACCTGTTAAAGCAAAATTCGGGAGCGAAAAAGTTCATTTCATACAAGTTTTCCCATGCTAGTTGAAAGTTTTTTACATGCTATTTTTTTCATTTACTGCCAAATGATCGATGTGTGCGATAAATAGGCGCATTGTGAATTAGTAAGGCCGGCAGCAGAAGGTCACTAAATAACATATTATGTAATATAGCTAACGCCTTAAGGTTGCCAACGCGTCTTCTAGATCTACTGATCTTGGAGGAGTTCATGGGTGATAGGAATCTCTTAGTTTAAGTGAATTGTATGCTCGTTTGCATTCCTATCGCATAAAAATAATTTCGTATCAACTAATATTAAATGAATCTTATATAATTCTTTTAATGTTGTATTTATGACTTTAAACAAAATTCAGCTATTAATTTTCGTAAAGCTCAAAGCTGTAATTGACTTATACCTAAGTTTCACGGTACGGTATCGTTGGCGTCATCATTTTAGACCCGTCTTCCTGAGTCGTTTAAGGAAGTTAATGTTACATTTAAATTTGTTTTTATGCCTCACCTGCTAAAACGCTTGAAGGAAGTTTTAGTTAAAAGTAATCTCGCCGCTCGGACAGTGAATACGGGATTTGTTTCGTAACTAAACTGAAATCATATTAGAGTTGGGCTGAGTTTGCCTTGGCGAATATCCAGCCATATTAGCTGGGCTAGAACTAAAAATTGGATGAGCTTTTTTGTGTGTTTTTAAAACGAATAAAAATGTTTATGTGAACCGCTTTAACTGAATTGGAAACTTTTTCACTAATCGGTTTTTAAATTAATGAACTTTCAATAGTTGGAGGACACTTTTTTGGAAAACATGAATGATTTACTCTCATTTTTCTGTGTTTTTTGGAAGCGCACAAAATGACAAAACTTATTTGTAGATGATACTTTAGCTTTAAGTTTTTTAATGATGTTGTAATTTTTTATTTTTAGTAAATATTTAACTGGGCCTTTCGTATAGCGGATATATAAGAATACCTTGCGCCAATCTAATTTATCTCGAGCATAATAATGTTTTATAATTTTTGTACTTGTTAAATGGGCAAAGAATGTAAATTATATTTAATTATTGTACGGGTTTCAACTTCACCTCATAAGTTCATTATTAATTGTCTTTTGGGTTATGTATCATCTTTCATCAAGTGAATAGGTCTTTTGTCGATAGTGCTTATAAAAACAAATTCATTCGAATATTTAATAACTTTATGTACCTTTTATATCGAAGCTATAAAGACTTTGATGAAGTTATAACAAAATACATCAGTAAATCTTATTTCTATGCACACTTTGCAATGAATTATGCATCAAGAAAACAATACAAGCCAATAAATTCGATCTCCCAAGATTATCACTTCTATTTATATGTTAATAGTGTCGTAAAGTTTTTACGATTGCGCCAGTAAATGCTCTATACACGTGAGGTTATGTTAACCTAGGTACATCGGTATAGGTAATTTTTAATCACACTCATCGCTTAAATAATACTGTAGACAATACATTTTAACAAATATGACCGTAATTTTGTATTAAATATGGTGGGAAGAACGTCAATAAAAATTGATGTAATACTGCTTAAGGTTTTAGGTTGACAACGCGTTTTCTAGACCTACTGATCCTGGATGTCTTCATGGGCGACAGGAATTGCTTAATATAAGTGAACTTTATGCTCGTTTGCCTTCATTTCGTATAAATAAGAAAAAAACCGTATCTTATTTAAAAAAAATAAACTTTTGCCTCCATAAATAGATAAAATACTAGGTACTATGTGTTGGCACTTCTAGTCGCGGTCGTAGCCTTTACTAGCGCGCTCAAAGTTTTGCCACAGATACACGTAGAACACCCGTTTAGTTACACAGGGCCAAAAGGCTCGTATCCCGTTCATAAAAATCTTATCAAAGATTTATTTAAACACGCCACTTAGACTTATGTTTCATTCTAATCTACTTCGACGATTTGATAAAATTATTTGTTATTTATTAAAATATCCAGCTAAGAAATGCGTTTTAAAATATCTGCTTCTTATAGTAGTGATATTTTGCGCTGAACTTTATGAAGCATAAAAAATAAACTTATATAACATAAATAATGATACTCGCGTGAATAATAAACGTTTGTATTTTGCCAGCAGGTGACAATTACCATACCCCTTACTTTTAATAAAATAATACAGATTATAATCGCTTACAAAACTTTGATAGCTTAGTTTTAAGCTTAATAAATTTTTCTGACTTTTCCGATTCAAGTGAATATCACCATCTAGACATAAATAAGTAAATGATACTCGAATAAAAAGTTCAACACGTTTCATAAATACGTGAGTATTAAAAAATACAACTTGCAAAACATACGCGTCTTTAATTTATTATCTGTTAACCTATGTCGTCTTGTTGCTAATAAATTGTAAGTTGATATTTTAATTGTACTCAAGACTAAAATAATGCGAAGAATTGTAAAAAAATAAACTTCATTTACTCGTACATGACAGTGAATTCAAATGGGAGATTAATTCTGTATAAATTAATGTCTTTATTTAATGACTTAAATCATTAAAATTTATAATAAAAAATCCTTCAACGTTCGCTTTTAAAGATAGATAAAACGAATTGATATGCTATTCTTTATATTATAGGGAGGCAACCGAGCATCCGGCAAGAGATTACCTTCGCCCATGGACATCAGCAAAACTGGGAGACTTTGAAACGCGTTGACGGCCTTTATTTTAAAAGTTTTAGTGACAAAAATATGCTAGGATGATTTAGGTACGTTGAAAGTAGGATGACAAAACAGTCAAGCAGATGGTGACGTACTGAGATTAGATCGAATAGTTCTTAAGAAAAGAACGAGTCAGAAATGTGTTAAATTGATAAGCGTATATAAAAGTCGAAGAAGCCGAAGAACATCAAGGTATAATATTGAAAGTTTTGCTTCTGTGTATGGAAAATAGATGTGATTTATGTATGTAAATTTCTGAAGCTTTCTAGAATATATGTGTTTAAAAACATAAGTTAAAAAAAGTAAATTGAATTATTTATAGCAATTTTTATGCTGACTGTACTAAAGCAAATAGGAATGGTAGAAAACAGGCCGAACTCAACACGCTATTCGTTGCTCTTTTTGTCGCGTAATTCGATTGCCGCCCGCCGCCCGCGCCCACGCAAATAATCTGCATATATTTGCAATCGGTACTTATTTCTGCCTTCGTTAAAATTACATTTGTATTGGCACACGAACCTTGTGTATTTTTTCAGATACAAGTAGATAAGGTATACTTTATAAAGTAACTATTTGAGTATGATAAAATTGTCTGTACGCACCTGTTCTTCTTGAATATAATATTATAATAAAAATTTGTTAAAACACCGGCATTTTTACCTGTAAACGAAAACATAAACGCGATCATGCAAATAAAATAATATATATATTGCAGCCAATGTTCGTCGGGATATACACCA
>JAOSYY010000001.1:11786890-11798463 GCA_025727935.1 Hebomoia glaucippe | reverse complement strand
GGCCCTAAATTAGGTTACGCGTTTAACTTACCGTGTAGTTTATGTAAAATCAATTGTCCGGCTTAATTTTTGCTTTTATTCATTGGATAACGGAGAACTCCGTATTGTCTATATATATGCGACTGTTTTGACAATTTTATACTGTAGATTGTCTGTTATTTTTTTTAATACTATTATATAATTGTTAGCATGCAGTTTGAAAGTAAATCTACACCGATAAATATATAAGTATATGTAATATTAAAATAACAAACTTTTACTAAATATATATTATTGCAAATCTACAATCTATAATAATATTATAAATCTAAACAGTTTGAACACGCTAATCTCAGGAACCACTGGTCCGTTTTGAAAAAATATTTTAGTGCTGTATATATTATATATTCAAAAAAAGACTAGGGATCCTTACTAAAAGTCCAATAATATAACCCAAGGTGTAAAAATCGAAGTGAACGCGAGCGAAGCCGCTAGCCGAAGTTAGTTAAATATATACGGTACGACACACGAAAGGACAAAGAATACATTTTTCTATTATATCTTATCAAGCTTATTTACGAAACGGCTAGACCGAATTTGATGATCTCAGATTTTTATTTCACCATTAAGTGTAAATTAAATGAACGCAGATAAAATCATCAATGAATATTATAACAACTATTTTAAAGGATTATATAAATTTAATTATAACAAAGGTATCGGTGTTATTTATTCTGGGGCAATAATTATTATCTTAGTTTCCAGGCCTTTTCAAATACTTTTAGTAAAAGGGAAATATTTTAATGCTTACAACGTTGTACAATAAACGGTAGGTACAATATTCTCAAAACAAAATTTGTATTTAATATTCATCTATATTCAAGATCTTTAACGAACTTGCTTAGAAAACAAAACAATATTGCTTTGATATTCAAAATAGTTTAGGCATTTAAGTGTTCTTCAATACATAAGAATAACTTTATGAGCGCTCGTAAAAGTAGGTTATACTCACAACTACCTACATTGTGTCTTTGCTTTATGGAGTTTGTTTAATTTAACATAATCGGTTCGGTTATTTAGTCTGAGTTGATAATATAGACTTATGACTCTATATAATAGGTTAAATAGATTATTTCACAAACTCTCTAAAAATAATAGTGTATTTTTGGAATGGAAGGAAATATCTCAGTTTCACGTATAAAAAGTAAAAAAGATCTTCGTTAAAGTTGTTTTAGGTGCAAGCAAAGAAATTAATTTATTATGGTGCTCAATTGTCAATTCTGTTTTTTACATCGGGGCTTAATATACGTAGTAATTTTTTAAATCTGACATATATGTTAGTAATTAAATAATGTAGCAAATGAAAATTCCAAACTTATCATTCTGATCTGCTACATTTTTAATATCACATTTCTGGAAAACTAGAATAAGATGTGGATCTTACACACAAAGAGCGAACGTCACGAAATTATTTACAAGAGAAATACTAGAACGAAATAAAATTGCGTAGAACAGGCGCAATGAATTTCTTAGTAAAAGCTAGGTCTCATAAAAAGTAATGGATGTTTTAACCGAGTCAGGTACAAGGGATAAAGGGAGTATAAAGGAGGTCATGAACAAAATGCGCGTGTAATAACAACTGCTTCGAGATAACGATACTCCAGTACTACATCTCTAAAGTATAAGGCAGTTTATACCACATAGATCGACTATATTTCATTTTTTAAATAGTTAACCTTAAACATTTTACTGAAGTTGAACGCGTTTCAACGGTATTGTAATTAAAGTAAAAAATTGTTGGTTGGTTTAGATTTACTATCGGGTCCACGAGATGATATTTTCTTATGAATGTTGTGTTTTTTAAAGGTGTGTATAGAAAAAGATCTATCAGGTCTGTTAACATTAAATAATATAAATTGGTTTCCGGATACATGTGCGTATCTAACTCCGTTGGTATACAAATGCAATTCAATACAACGATCACATTTGTCATATCGTTATCTTAGCCCGTACTCAGCTAGACCTTCATATTTTGTGATGCCATGAACAAGTTAACTTCGAAAGCCGATCGTCTATAGAACCTGATAGTACCTCTGATAACAATTATTACTGAAGTTCGAGCTTGTAATGTACGATTTCAGTTATAATGACAGGTATGGGTAAATCTAGGTCGCTTTTAATGCTTTTAAACATAATCGCGCTATAAATCTTCTTAATAACTTAATTTTATGTTCACTCGACAACTTTAATCACAGCGGCGCTGAAAGTTAATTTTATTTAAAGGATTATAACTCTTATTTCTTACAGGGAAAATGTATAATCGCAAATGGATTTCGGTGAAATAAAATATGTAAGTTTCGTAATGGAGCAATCAAAAATTCCCAATAGAACACGAAATGTACCTACTCTAACTCAACAAGATTGTTTTAATTCGAGCTCTTATATAAAATTTATTGGAAGTGTCTGAGGTACGCAAGAAAAAAGTGAGAAAGAAAAGTGGAATTCAGATTGTGAAATGAAATGAATACGAGGCTTCAGGCCTTTCGTCGCCAATGAATAATTTATTTTGAAAATGCGTTTTCACGAAATTACTTGGCACCTTATTTTGTGTTAAAGAAAACCTAAGTTACTATTAGGAGAACTCAAGAAAAAATATAGGCATATAATGTACTTTGGTTACGATAGATACGATTCATTAACTATCGTTTCAGTGAGAATGTGTCGGAAAGGTAGCTTGTGGTGCTGACCATTTCCACTATCTTTAAACAGGTAGTTAATGGGAAAATGAGATAGTAATCTTAAGTTTTTACGTAATAAAGACTTTGTATAGAATCAAGTAAGTATATAAATGAGTCAGTTTTACACCAGTTGTTCGGGAAGAATTAACCATAACCAGAAAACGAGCTTCGTTTATTGCAAAACTTTGCTTCAAGGTGTGGAAGAAGAGAATCCTTTTTGGAAGTTCATCGATAAAAAAAACGTAAACATCAAAAGTATTTAACAGTATAAAGGTTTTATGTCATCACTAGCTTTTGCCAACGGCTTCGCTCGCTTTCTTTTCGATTTTTACACTTTGGGTTACGTTATTGGAATTTTAGTAAACATCCCTAATTATTTTGAAAATATAATATAGTTCCTCGATAAATGTACTATCCAACACTAAATTTTTTTTCAAATCAAACCAGAGGTTCCTGAGATTAGTCCGTTCAAACAAACAAAAAAAATCAAACTCTTCAGCTTTATAATATTAATAAGTATAGATTTCATTTTTTTAGAACAATTTAAACATGTCGAGTTTATGGTATACAATATATTCATACAATTCTTAATTACGTACCTGAGCTTTAAAATACTATTTTAATATAGAAAATTATTTATAAAACTTTTTTTACAAAACAAGAGATATTTCTTTGAGGAGGCGAACAAAGCATTTTCAAAGAGTTTCAATGTTAAAATACCATTATCAACAGTTTCGCGGCGAACTGCGAGTATATTGCTTAAAGTTCCATTAAAATATTTAAACTACGAAATAGTTGAAGATGTATAACAATTACTGGAACGTAAAGTAATAAAAGTTTCTAAGAGCGTGAACGTGATGAAGGTAGCGAGATGTTACGTGTGAGGAATTGACAAAATTGCCGGGAGGATTCATATACTGGAGGAAAGTGGATTGAAGGAATGTTGTGTCACTTGCGGAAATGGAAGCGCTTTGTCGTTTAGCACTCCACTTTGTTGCACGCCCAAATTATGAGCAACTATCTAATGGCTGGAAATTCGTTTGCAAGAAAAAGATTTTCGTTTTGAGAAGAATTGTGTGGATTCTTTTATATCAGACATCGACGGATGAACTAATTTTTCAGTTGACCAGATGTCGTCTTTAATTATTCAATGATGTGTTATGCCATTTTTATTTCGAACAATCGGAAATTGAGAGATTAAAGTCGGAACACACAGTACGGCACTTCACGACCTATATACTGATTTAAAGTGATCCGAACTTCGGGAATTTTAAATATAATTTTCCTTAAGAAGCCCTGCCATTAGGGGATGCTCAAAAGATTTTAGCACATTCACGAATAACATATGTATTTTAATTTGAAAATTAAATACAAACTGTATATATTTCGACTTGGACATTTTCGTCTTTGGTTGCCTAATTAATTGCCTATTTTAGATCACTATTTCAACAAATGCCCTAAACATATCAGTAAACATACATAATTAACAAGGAGATAAAAAGTATTGATCTTGTGCCTTATTTGACATACTCGTATTAGAAAAGCATGTGACTTTTATATCTCGAATTGGAATCGAAGCATTCTTCATGTGAACTGTTATCTCGTATTCCTTTCCAACCAACTACAAAAAGGAGGAAATTCTCAATTTGACTGTATTTTTTTTCAAATGTTTTCCCGAAACGAGTAGCATAATGTTTCTTAGGCTACAAATAAAAAAAATCACCATCATATTGTATTAGTAGCGTAAAACGAATAACATGACTTGTGATGGACATATAATATTTTCGGTCGGAACTGTAAAATCGATTTCAGAGTTGAAGACCCTTCGAGCCGTAGCGACGAATCATTAAGCAATGAAATTGCGTCTGTTATATTGCAAGCGATTGCCACGTCGCGCAAATATTAGCTGTGACATAATGACGAGACCGCAATCACAGAATATAATGACAAAACAGTAGTGCCAAATGTTAAGTCATCATAAAAATTAAATTTTACAAGTGTCACAAACATATGTTACCTCTTTAAAACCTAGCTTAATTATCACTTTGATCGTGAATAAGACAAAATACATAAAAAATATGAATACTGTCAGTCGAGTCAGTACGTAATAGCCTATATACTTGAAATGCTTTCGTTGTCTCTTGGTGTTCTTTATTTCAGTTGCACTGCATTAATTCACACTGTGCTACAGCCAATGGGATTGTCGGTTTGCATGTGGCGTGCTGATTTCAGGCTCAAGTATTATGTTTACATGTTACGTATGGGCTTAATAAGCTTTTGTTTTAATTACTATTTTAATGATAACTGGTTTCTGTATCGAAACGAGTCACACTGTTGTAAATTCCAATTTGATTGTGGTTTCATTGCTTTGTGTTTTTTAAATGATGAGTGTTAAAGTCGGGTAAAATAAAAAGAATTTTTGTTTTTTTAATGGCAATATATATGTTCTATATTATTAAGACTAAAATTACCCTTATTAGTTACTAAGTTCTGACAGAGGCTTCATTGCGTTTCGGTTTTTACACCTTGGGGTACATTATTGAACTTTTAGTAAGGACCCCTATTCTTTTTGAAAATATAATATAGACAATAGCCTTCCTCGATAAATATACTATCCTACACTGAAAGAAAATTTTAAATCGGTCCAGCGTTCCTGAGATTAGCGCGTTCAAACAAACGTACTCTTTAGCTTTACAATATTAGTATATATTATTTTTACATAATTTTGACTTCACATTTTGCTTACTTTACCAAGTGTAAAGTATTACTATTATAAGAGAATCATAATATTTGTTAAAAACCTTCAAATTGCTACAGGCAAATAAGCTACAGAACTCTTATAAATATGTTATCATGTGTCACATTATATTTTAATGTTAAATTTGCTTAAACTTCTTACTTGGGTCAGACAAAGTCGAAACCACTTTGAAAGGGCAAAAGACATCAGTAGCCATGGTAGTTACCCAATTTGTTATTTTGAACCGTTCATTCGGAAAAACAATTATTCTCCGAATCGTGAATTGAAGGGACGAAATTAAAGCTTTGTTACGATTCATGCTGATCTTTCGTTTAAAGATTGGGAAAATGGAAAACGGAATAACTCACTGATTCTCTATACCAGCTACATTCTAATACATTGTAAGATTATAATGCAATTTTATAATATTTGTATTTTAAATTATAATAAAGTTGAACAGTTTGTTTGTTTGTTTGTTTGACCGCGCTAATCTTAAGAACCGCTCCTCTGATTTAAAAAATTATTTCAGTGTTGGATTTAAAAAAAAATAGGGATCCTTACTAAACGTCCAATAATGTAACCCAAGCTGTAAAAATCGAAATGGACGAAAGGCCGCTGTCAGAAGCTAGTCATATTAATGCAATAGCATATAAACATTTTCCGTAAAAAATACACACCACAATTTTATTATTAGTTAAATTATTTCTGATATTAGCAATGTCATATATATAAACAACCACCTTTATATTTATACTTTATTAGAGATCACAAAAATATTATTATTATAACAATTCAAGAGTTACAAGAAAGATGAAACTATGTAAAAATGTTTTAATTATTCTATTGCTACGAATTCATCCAAGTTTATGCGCACAAAGAAAATAGTTCAAAGTTTGTAAATTTTCTCGAGCAGAAAGAAAAATATTAAGAAAATCTTAACACAAGTTTCTTGTAAGTTATCCTTAGACATTATATTATATATCATTGAGCAAACATGTATATATCAATATTATTTTATACTTCAACCACTCCGACGCAGTCGTCTACGAATGGCCCTAAATACTAGGTCTCGTGTTTCAAAACCAGCGGTAATTAATTAAAAAAAAAAATTGAGAGACCTCAGAAATATCAATGACCATAGAAATGTGGCTCTCCACTGCGCGATAGGACAAGCATTATTTCAGTAGTTACTTAAATCAATATGATTTTCCGACATCAATAAAGACATTAATTAAAGAAAATCTACAAGAGGACGAGAAAAATGTAATAAAAATCTCGAACGCTCCAATGAACGATGGATAAGTCAATAATAAATCAACTTTCAATACCCCGTAATAAACACTCAAGAATTCATTCGAAGACGCGCAATTTAAAATGAATATTTCTACAAGAAAAATTGTTTCAATCCGTATAATAAAGTAATCGTAGCGGAGGACTCTTCTCTGAGGTGCCAGTTAACGCCTTCAGGAGGGTTAAGTGAGGATAATTTCCCTTTGCGTGCCTCCTAATGACAAGTGGGGGAAGCGACTTAGGGAACGAATCGGTTGAGTGGAATGTTACTCGGATCAGACTAATTTTATAATTTTTTTACTGACTCTAGAATACCATGATATTTTAATTCTTCAGTCTATGCTTCCTTTTTATAAATCCTTTGCACCTTACTTCGTTTAAAATGTTACAATTGAAATGATAAATCTTTATAAATGTATATACATGAAATCGTCATAAAAATAATGTGTGTGTCAGATCTGACACACGTCAAGAATTTACCCAAAATAAAAGTAACTAAAATCTATTTCATAGTATTATTGTGACGTAAAGAATATTAATTGTTATATGAAGAAAACATCTGTCAAAACGGATTCTTATTTTCACTTCTCAATTTTCCATACTGGAGGCCGTATATGAAAAATGATTCTTAACGTATAACCTCCAAAAACGACAATGACACTACTAACTTAATACTTAGATACATAGTTTACAAAGCTAACAATTGAAAATTCAGCATAATATGTGGGAAATAGAAGCAATTTAGGTCCCTTTATAATCTGTGGTGATATTACACGGTTTTCATTATCCCGAGCTAAACACTATTAGGGAATGTCCACATCGCAATTCCGTGCGAGATATTTGCCTTAATTAAAACTTGTTCTAGTCCGGTCTGTGGAGAAATTGATTTCCTCTGGAATAGATTTACTTGAAACGTTGATTTATTTGGTCTGGAGAGAACCGAGATGTTTAAACGATCACATCGTCGGTTTGTCAATCTAGTAATTAATTTTGAAATTGGAATATAATTTATCATATTTTTGAAATTGGACTGGACTTAATCATTTTGGAATAATTTTATTTACAGATAGTTTTTCTATTTTATGCATTTCTAAAATAGTTAATAATTACCGATTTCTACATTAGAAAATAATATGATAAGGTAAGTTATGAATGGAGAGTTGGAACTAAATAAGCCAGTCGTTTGTTAAATATTTTAATTGCAAAACTTATAGAATAGGTATTGCACTATTTTCAAGTTTGTGTTGTGATGAATTTGAAACATGCTTCACATACCTTTGTAGGTCAAATCCTTTCTCTTCCTGACCCCATTGTATCCTGGAACAGATTAAAAAAGTCTAGGTACATTTTATAAGAAAAACATACTCTGATTGGTGTATCTATATTTAAATTTAAAATCAACACGACAAAGGTTGAACACATACATAGGAGGTTACTATAAAAGTAATTAATAGCCTCCCTTTGTAGTAACAGACAACAATACCATTACAGTGTGTATCCTTGAAGGTCATAGTTCAGGTTTTTCACACATTCACCTATTTTGTTTCCTGAGAAAAGTAAATCGACGTCTCATCCAGTAAAAAGAAGCATACGTCCCATTCTCATAAATTCAAAGTTGTAAAGCACTGGCCGATTAGCGTAGGATCGTTAGCAGAAGCAAAGTTGATGTCATATCCAGTAACATTAATGGCTGCGTGCGCCTCCGGTGTCCAGTAGCTCCAACATTTGTCTTACAACGGGCCTCATTAATTTACGAGCAATATCCCATCGCTTCACCAGATATCGTTAATTGGAGCATTGTCTATTATGTAATAGTTCACCATTGAATTTAATACGAGCGATTGCCTTTTAAACGATTTTAACTCGGATATTCAATTTGAAGATTTAACGACCTTTCGTGATAATGATTCGGTTGTATGAAAATAACCAGACGTGTTTGCAGATCTGATAGTTTTAATTAGTTTAGTTATTAGTAAAGTTGAATGCTCGTTTATGATGAGTGAATATGTTGGATTGCTTTTGAAATTGTGAAATGTTATTTTCCTTTGATGTCCATGTTGAGATTTTTGTGTATAAAACAAATATAGTTGAAAATTAGATGGATTTTAAAGTGATTGGTAATTTAATATCGCTGATTGAAATAACCGAACAAGCTAAAGAATCAGTTATATGTAACGTTGACTTTCTATCCTTACAAATAGAATTTGTTATAGTTCTTTAATTAATATTTAATTATTAAAAAAAAAATCGATAAATAGACATCGAAACATTTTTAATTTTTATTTGCCTTACCATAAGATTAATGTCTTATCGTTGTATTATTTTCAGCCAAGCAGCGGTATTGTAGGTGTCAAAGTGAAAACCATGACAATTTTCCAAGGATATAGGTATAACGTAGGCGTTTTATTTGCATATAAGGCCATGATGTAAACTACTTTACCGGTGCCGCCGATATTGCGCTTAAGTTCCGTTTTGCGCCGGTCGAGGCCTTTCTTTCGATAAGGGTAGCTTTTTCAGGACTGAACGGATAAGTCATTTTCTACTTAGATATGCACTGCATTTATCTTTTAATGTAATGATCTATACACTACGTTTTTAAGTGGCTAAGTAATTATTTATACAAGTCAATTAGTTAAAACATATTTTATCTTTTTATTTATAAGTTGTGCTTCATTTTACTATTCTGATTAACTTCCATTCTATTCCTTTGTATATTGTAAAAAAAATAGAATATGTCGTATTTTTCTGTTGTGTTTTCTATTTTTTGATATTCCTGTTTAATTTCTTTAATTCAAAATAAAATAAATATACATTTATTAATTCACGAATTTTTATTTCATACATTCGTAATTTCATTGATAGAAATCAAGATATTTAATAATTACTAAATCTTTCCATCTATGAGTCGTTTTGATAACGATTTTAACATCATTTCAAATAAATTCTGGAATTAAATTGTTGTTCTCTGTTCACGCTTGGAATTATTCAGCAGACTTAACGCATAAAGCGCATTCGACTATAACATGTTAATATGCAAATGGTGTTCTGATTATTCCATCATTATTACCAAAGTTGTACGCGCCATGTTACAATATATCACGGCTTCGACGGGTGTGTAAGCATTCACGACACTACGGCCATCCAACGAATTAATGGGCCCACTGCGTTACATTCCGCTAACGCATTGAAAATATTGCTGACTCTAACGGTTGGTTTGTAGTTTCGTGTACATTTAGAGCCTCTATGGGAAATGTAAATGTAATTGTTGAATGCCTGCACATGGAAAATTTCTCGGAAGTGGCTGTGTATTCTAGTATTTTTCTTTGCGAAAAACCGGTTACGTGTTAACCGGTTATGGTTAAGATCTTTGGTATTTCGAATGTTAATTACCCGTATAGCATTAAGAACGATATACTACAAAAAATCATATCAATAGTATATAGTCACAAATGAAAACATAATGTTATTTACTACTTGGTTTAATTTGTTTCATAGACAATGAAATTAAATAATAATAATGACAAATATTTAAAACGTTTTTAAAAGGCAATATATTCATTTTAAAACATAGAAAACACTTGTGTTGTCAAATTAAGGCCCTAAATATTACTCTGGGGTAACACTACCCTACATTTACGATTTTCAGTGAGGCCGATCATTAAAAGGACTATTCTACCAAAATTGTCAATTTGGATATTACAAGCGGGGACGTATAAGTAGTTTGAATATCAAGATTGATTTACAGTATAATATGATGAGGCTACTATATTATATAGAATAATATAGCCTTGTATAACAACAGGAAGGGGACATTAAACGAGTGAGAAATATTAATTTTAATTTATTCAGCCCGTAAGCCCAGGCAACCATAGCAGTAAATTAAGTAAGCGGAAGAAAGCTCATTTATTTTTGGCCGGATGCGGCGAAATTCACATCCGCGTTAAATACACAAGCCGGCGAGAAGCGTAGGCACTCGTTTCGACTGTTTTCAGTTAAAATTTAATTTCGGGCACAAATTACTGTCTTTTTGTTATTCGCTTTCTGAATTTTAGATGATGAAATTCGTTACGGCCATCATTAATTCACACTTTGGGCCGCGTATAATCGAGTACTGCCTATTAAAATTTTATCAAAGACCTTCGTTTACAACTCAAATCTAGATATTGTAAATTTAAATTTGTTTTCAATATTGTGATACGTTTTATTTAAATATTAGTTCGTTGTTTAATTTAAATTTATGGAATGAATAGAAGCTTCAACAACTTTTGTTTAAATTGTTATAGACATTTAAGCTGTATGCGTTATGTATAAAGATATAGTTTTCAAGTCGACCAATTAATATCCTAGTTAAAAAATGTTTATAAGTCCCTTAGGTCATATCTTTATAATATAAAAAAATATTATTAGAATATAAAGTTTTACATGTAATTTTAAAATATTACATTATATCATAGTATGGTAATAATGACAAATACTTTTAACTTAAAAACAGACACAAAGACTTTTATCTGTTTTACACAATGCGACTTAGTTTTGTGTCAATGAAATATATGTGCTTATATATTTCATTGACACATGATAATGACATAACAAGATTTGCATTTTGTAATTAAATATATTTTATAATTTATATATAAAATTCTCGTGTCACGGGGTGCGTAATCGAACTCCTCCGAAAAGGCTCGACCGAACCTTATGAAAATTTATATAGTTATTCAGTAGGCCTGAGAATCAGACAACATCTATTTTTCTTCCCCCTAAGTGATAAGGGTTGTTCACCCTTAATTTTTTTTTTTAATTTTTGGACGAAATTTTTTTTTTCATTTTTT
>JAOSYY010000001.1:11731257-11753375 GCA_025727935.1 Hebomoia glaucippe | reverse complement strand
AGTCACGAGATATCGTAAAAATAGTAACTTATGCATTGTGAAAATGGAACTGTAACTTAATACTTCATGTAAGTTAGAATTTTTAAAATGTTTATCATATTAATTACATTATTAAACAGACACCTTCTAAATTATTTCGAAGCATGATTTAATTATGCAGTGACGTCAAAATATTAATTCTCTATAATATTACAGGGGAGACTTTAAGATAAGCCTGGTCTCGGTCTAAGACATTAAAAATTATGATGTCTGGGACGTCTGATTCATACTCTCAGTTCATGACAAGGTCTTAATCCAACGCTTAGCTTCTGACAGCAATGTCCGGTGGTTGATGATATCTATCAATGTAACATTTGGAGTAATTTAAAAGCACCTAAGCCTGATTTAGAAAATATGTTCAATTTAAATATTGTGATGCTGAAATTCAAGTTTCTTTATTTTTCTTTGAAGTATCAAATTAAATATGTAATTCTAAATATCTATGAAAGAATATAAAACTAACAGAATTAAATGTTATGTTTTTTAGTCTGTTTTCCTATTTTTATGTCTGACGGTATATCTATGTGTTCCAACTCATATCCTAAAGCGTTAGGCCAATTTTGACGGGAATTTCACTGGTAATTAGCTACTGTCATATGCGGTAACCATTTTATTATCATCATTACATCAATGATGGTGAAACCGCGGGACACAGCTACCAATAAAGTTAACATACGTTTAGATTTTCAAGACATAATGTCTTTAATCTAGCATAACAGTTATAATATACATTTTACTAACGGTTTAATATAATTATAGAATAAAATATTTAATCTCTATTCATAATCTATTATAACGATAAATAATACGCGACACAAACCCAACATCCAATTCCACTTTCCCTTCACTAAAGTTGATAAATGATGGTTTTATTTAATTAAACCTTCTGCCTCAATAAATAGAAACATCGACATCTTAATAAAGCTAATTGGACGTTGTAAATCAAAATTGCCCGTTCGATAATTTAAGGTTATGATTTGTAAATAAAACATGGTTGGAAGCTGTCAAGAGTCTCGAATTATAAAGTACCAATATTAATTTGCATATTAACGGTATTAATTTACATTGGTTACACCTAAGTCTAGATTTATTTCCATATAACTTTTGAATGGAGTCTCGGTGTAATAATAGGCAAAAAAATCCGCTTATTATCTGTGCAACTCCACTTAAAACGATAAAAAATTTAAAGTATAAAAAAAAAATTATATACAGTAAACTTGTGAAATCCTGTAAGGCGCGGTTCGACTTCAGTATGTGAATTCCTGATTGCTCGACATAAAACTTAATGTATATACCTATAATAAATAATTAATCATATCATGAGGTTGAAATGCCACCTACCATCTAGTCTAGCTCAGCACATCAGTCTATAACTGTCACAAAAACATTGAAACACAACTATAACCTAAAACTTGTTAATTCGTATAATGAAAAAGTAATTAATGCACAGAATATAACAAAAGCATGCTTTAATGAAATATTGTTGTGAAAAAATAAAGTTTCTATTGAATGAAAAATGGAACATCAGAGGAGGACAGTGAAGCTACAATGCCGTATAGCCAGTGAACCGCAACTACAAAAGAGTATTGTTTTTGCTACCTCGAATGTACATCAACAGACGTACAAACAGTTCATTATCTCAGCGTATAGACTCGAACGATTTCATTATTGCAATGATTGTGTAATACAAATTAATAATACTATTCACTGAGTGGTAGAAACAAGAGGTACTTAAATATAGAGATTCTTGTATTAGACGCAAGAATAATCTCGTTGATATGTGGTAAAAATGCTATGAAGTAGAAATTTGAGCTATTCTGCTGAAGGAATATTAAAATACTTATATTAAACTAGACTTTGCCCATGGCTCCACTCACGTTCATGTCGAATTTGTCAAATATGTAGTTATAGTTATGTATTATGTTATTTTAGTATAATTTCTTGAATATATGTACAGATACACGGTTTCTACTAATTTATTATGTACATAGATTTGCGATAGACAAATGCATCTGCAGTTTGACAGAGTTGAAATTGGAGAAATAGAATAAAAATATATTTAGTATGAAAACATCATAAATTGTAAATGATAAAAATACAAGAATAAACTTGATATCTTTAGATTTACTAACGAAATATGATATTATACTAAAAAAACACAAACACCGATGATAAAATACCTACGTCAAAATTTGATATACAAGCAATCTATGATCGAAAATTGTAAAATTGGGAAAGAAAATTTATGATAGTCGTTTGTCGATGACATGAAATAATTTTATGCCTTTCTAGATATGCATAGGAAATTTAAAAAACTGTGGATTTAATAAAAGTACTGTAACAAGAACTAAAGAGATGTGAACCTAAGAATTACCTAACTACTTCACTTAGATATTTCGTTTCAAATAGAATATTAAGTCTATATTATAACGACATTTGATTTAATGACAAACTTCCTAAAACTAAAACTGACTAGACTTTAGTTGAATCGCCTTATCCATACTAATACTATAAAGCTGAAGAGATTTTTAAATGTTTGAACGCGGTAATCTCAGGAAGTGCTGATCTGATTTTATAAATTCTTTCAATGTTGGATAGTACATTTATGGAAGTCTATAGGCTACATTATATTTTCAATAAAAGGGGATCCTGAATAAAAGTCCAATAATGTAACCCAACATCTTAAAATCGAAATGACCGCGTGAAAAGCTGCTAAGAACATAATGGTCCTGTGTCCATTTAACTGCAATTATCAAATAACGCCAGAAAGAATGTAAAAACAATTCGATTTATATAAAATAATTTTAAAGAAAAAGAAAATTATAACGAATTATAAATTGTTAAGAATTTAGATGGCATAGAACATAATCATAGTCCACATGCAAGCGTAATACATAGGTTTAGCGTACGTGGATAAAATGGAACAGAGAAAATAGAACAATGCGCATACAATATGATTATAGACGCAACATTGCGCCATTAATCATAATTCACACGATACTAATTACTGATGCAGCCAGTCTAAATCAATTTAGGCGTCTCGTGTCCAGGATTTACAACTCATTTCTATAATAAAACAGATTAATCCCCACTATGCGACGCTGTAACTTTCCATCTTAATGGGGCATATCCGCAGTGTCACAAATGTATGACAACAAATTTGTCTTTGTTACTTTAGTTTCAGAAATCATTAAAATTTACTTATACTTAAACGGTATATAGGTTTGTAATTTTGAAATTTATAACCCTATCTACAATGTACTTATATAAGACAATTTTAAGGTTATATTTTTGATAAATAATTTTGCAATTTATAAAACTGAGACTACTAAATAATAGTAAAAATTATTTAAAATATTTTGTCATTTTATTTTAGGACAGCAAGTTCTGGTGTTAACGTATTATATATAATAATAACAGTTATATAGTAAATATACTGCACTATAGACAATAATAACATTTATGAGCGTACATGTTAAGTACCCAGAAAAATAATTACGTTACTATTTGGTTATGCTTATTAAATAACGTACAGTTTATGCGTTTACCTCGAAGTAATTTTAGCGGGCAAATAGTCGACCCTACGGTCACAATTTGCCCTGGCAATGGCCCTCGGCCTTGCCTGAACTTCACTAACATTGTTATCGTCCCCTGTGTCCCCCGAGGCGCTCTAGATCCCCACATCTGTCGTAGTCCACGTTAAAAGTAGCATTTACAATCCGCAATTTCATTTTATAGATATTGAACGATAAATCATGATGAGTAAGTCTTCCATTCGGTCTTTGTTCTGTATCGGTTAAGTCCGCGTTGCTAAGCAAAAGCGCCGTTCCAATTGCAATTGAAAACCCGCATTCTCATTTACTTCGTCCTATTGTTTCTGATATCTTTATATCACTGCCTGTTTTAATATTGGAAATGAAACTAGTTGTTTTCATTCGTTCTCCCTAAAGAAATATCGTGTAATAGTGTCAAAAAAATCTCAATTTCTCGGCGCAGGTGGTTTTTCCCAGCAAAAAAATATTTTTCTATCGTCTAGCTCTCGAGCGGATTGAGTCCCCAGGGGGTTTAGCAAGTCGTCTTAATAGACTTAGAGACGATGCAGCCGTTCCCCGAGGCAATCGAGTCTGTGTTTCGCCCTACAACCAAACCTACCTAAAAATGAGATTGGCTCTTTTAGAAGCTTTATAGTCTGGTTGGACAATAGATTACACAGTCCTTAACGGACGTTTTACGACGATTTCAATCTTTTTTAATAAACTCTTTTTTATTTCGCCTTAAAGAAGCGGTCTTTATTTAAAATATTAACTGTATTTATTATGATAGCAAATGTCTTATATCACGATGTATTTCTGCGATACATTATAGCGATCATGGTTTTTGGTCTAACGTAGAAATTAGGCTAGTTTTGATCTTACTTGATGATGGTTTCGAATGCCCGTGCGAAGCCCGATCAAAGCGTTAGTTTAAAATAAGTTATCGATTTACGAAGTTTATTTCCATAATTACATAATTATAGGATCCTTATATCGTTTATGTTTATCAGACATATGCCAAAACGAAATAATTATTCTGTTTGAACGAAAATCGTTATTAAGTACACATAACCTTATTTACATAAAGCCTATCAAAGAGATTTATAGCGATCAAACAAACATTAATAAGTTCCTCCAATGTAATTACCAATATGTGAATTTCGTGTAACCATTACGACAAATCAGCACGTGCCTGCGACATAAATATTCATATTATTACTCCGAAGGCCCTTCACTAACGCTATGGTACTGTTTTTTTTCGTAACTCCCGTTGTGCATTTTGGATATAAAGGGGCTTTAAGGCGTATCAGCATTGGCATGTAGGGGACTCAGTGCCTACTGTTTGCTATTATTTGCTATAATGTGGGTGAAATTTAGCTCTAGTGACTATGTTCGATCGTTCTAATGCTTTATTATGAACTTTTATTTATAACGCCGTGGGGTCCGCATTGAAATCCCGGATTATTTGGCTAACAAATTATATAGAATCTGTTAAGAATAGGACGCGCCTGTCAATAAATCAATGTCGGATTTATTGATGAAAGGCGACAAATACATGGAACGAAATTAAATTCGTTTGGCGTTGTGAATATAGATCTGTTAGCGGCAAAGGACAGGGGTTTGATATTCTAGTTTTAGCTTTGTTTAATAACTAGTTGTACCTTGCGGATTTACCCACACCACGTTAATTTCTACATCATAATGATTAGGATGAAAAAACAAATAAGTCGAAGTCGTACCCTGTAACATTAGGTATCTGGTAACGAAAGATACATCAAAGTCAGTTCTTACATTTCAGATACAATTTTGATCTAAATACCATTACACAAGTTTAGTAGGTTTGTTTGTTTGTTTGTTTATTTTTTTATTATAAACAGATACTTTAATTTTATTTATATTTTTAGATATAAAGATAAACATTAGTTTCCAAGCAAAGTAAATAGTTTTATATAAATATTGTTCCGTGAAAATAATTAATGTTGCGGCGATAGAGCGTGGAATAGGAAGGTAGATATCGGAAAAGGTCACAGTTAATCAGCTTTGATTAATGATAAGTGTTAATGAATTTCTTACAAAGAATAATATCTTCTGCCGACACGAATCTAGTTAGTTGGTACCAATTATATTATTGACTTTGTAAAGACAAAAATAGAACATTAAACATTGTTCATAGATAGAAAAATCTGTAAGTGCAAAGTGAATGATTCAATAAATCTACCCAAATATAATATGATAGATAACAAGAGGTGGTTCACAAAATTGACACGAATGCGATGGAAACTGCGAGAAAAACTAGACGTTACTAATATTATAAATATGAAAGTTTATGAGTACGGATGTTGGTTTCTCCTTCAGGCGAAAACTACTAAACGAATTTTAATGAGACTTTATAGAAATATAGCCCATGCACCAGAATAACACATAGTTACTATGTACATATAATTTATAATGATATTGTAACGCGGGGCAACGCTAGTTAATAATAATTCATTACGTCTATTTTGAATTTACATAATTTTAATATCTTTGTTATCAATTGGGATCAAAATGAAAGCAGTCTTACGCGCTAATGTAATTTTCATCTCATTTCGTATGCCATAAAGTGCTGGACGCGCCGTTACACCTGAAAATGAGTATTCCTGAACTTTACAACTGTATATTACATTAATTTATATGGTGGACATGTCGTTAATTCTATTTAGAGTGTGTACGGAATATGATTTAAAATTTAATGCTTTCCCTACAGCAGCTAAAACTGAAAATATCTAACAGAGATTACTATTTCCATTTCAGAGTTAAAAGATTATAAAGGTTATCTAAAAGAAACATATGAAGTGAAAAGACATCTGTTGTATGAGCTGTTGTACTAGATAAATCCTAGAATTTTTGCCATAATTCTTGATTTCGTGTTCCTTCATGATCTAGCACAATAAAAAGACAAATCTAGATCTCTTAAATGCTCGGTATGTAGTAACGCTAGTTCCCAATGGAATAAAATGAACAAATCACTTGAACTTTAACTAACCTTTTACAATAATACATCTAATTTTATACATATTTTAATTATAAATTTAACGTTTGATAAAACTTAGTCAAGTATTTTAATTAACAGCCAAGAAAGTGGTCTCAGTACAATATGATTTAATGGATGAACACGCGTTCAAATAATCCACGTCTTACGTACAATATTGTTCGCATCTAATCCAATATCATTTATATGGCATTAAATCGAGGGATTATTTCAGCCGTCTATAAATAAATTACGTTGTCTACGCACGGCTGGAGAATTATTTTCATATTTGTTCGGTGTATGGGCACGTTTGCTTGATATTGGAGCTAGTAACTCGTAGATTAATATGTTATATCCACTAATGAGATTTAAAAATGGAACGTTTTATTTCATCAAATCGGACGCAAAAATACTGGTGTTACAAGTATGATGTGGTTATTTGTTTGTCTGTGGAATTATTGTCTTTAGTTTGATGGGACTTTTTTGGATGAAAGCTGACGTGGTCAATATGATTTCTAGCTATGACTTAGGACCTTTTTGAAATTAATGATATCGTAATGAGTTTAATAATAATTTTATATAATGATATTTTAAAATTTTGGCTTTTTAGATTGATATAGTTTAAGTACTGAGCCTTTTAATATTCGCATAAATATTTGGTACATTTAATGTCTCGCACGAATTATTATGTTTTCATTGAA
Source organism: Hebomoia glaucippe (assembly GCA_025727935.1). Taxonomy (NCBI): domain Eukaryota; kingdom Metazoa; phylum Arthropoda; class Insecta; order Lepidoptera; family Pieridae; genus Hebomoia; species Hebomoia glaucippe. The sequence continues at coordinate 11,746,092 of JAOSYY010000001.1, read as the reverse complement.
GATCTATTTTCGAGGAGGGTGTTAAAACTTTATAACCCTTTCACAGTACACTTTTTATGAGCTGTGGATGACTTGGAGCATCTGTGGTAGATTTATTTCGATTTCCTTTACACTTCGAACTTCCTCTACTTGGACTATAAATTTCGGTGATAAAAAATTAACTACTGTTCTTTTTCGGGAACAATACTGAAATAAGATGCGGAAAACGTTCGAATTTTAAATCTAAATACTTGATGCATTTATTGCGTCGATATAAAAGTTTATTGGCGTTTTGGGGCTAAATGTAGAAAATAGCACGGTGAACAGCGCTTTGGTTTACAAAAGATATAAAGTATGTGTTTTCTGGGCAGTAAACGAGCCTGACATTAAGCACCAATAGTTAACTACATTGTAGCAATATGAATACCCACGTGATGGATTCATGGCGGGTTCAATTTCAGTTTTAATATATGATTCGATATTATTTAGTATTTTTAGTGCAGCAAATTAAGTAGTATATGTAGTTACGATCCTGCTTGTGACTGATGTTTCGCTAGCTTTCATAATTATTAACAACTTTAGTGTTTATGAATTATGTACGACTTTATGTAGTTTAAAAAATGAATACTCTTGGAATTAGTATCAGAGTGCCTTGAAATATTTATTAACAAATTTATATATTAAAATCCCAACTTAATTTACTACAAATTTTAATTTCTTTTTTTATAATTAAAAAGTACATAGGACGTTAATTAATTTACATCTATATGTGTCAATCACCACTTGCCTTCTTGTTTCAAGTATGTAATAATAACCTAACAGAAATTTGAAAACTCGAAAACAGTTCGAAAGACCCAAAAACGTGGTTTTGTTATTATCGTACTTATAACTGATCGTATTTCTGTATCAAATCAAGTAGTTCTCACGGTCTGTTGATATCTGCCATAAAACCAGCTGGAATTTTTCCCCACGTACTTTAAGTTGTAATTGGATATTAAATGAGTATTTACTATGTTTTATAACACTAAAATCTTTTAAAATATTATTTAAGAGTTGATAGACTTTACTCAGTGGCTAGGGCATTACGTTTTTAAGTCCTAAGATACCTTTTATATAGTAAAATAATCGGTGAAACTCCAATTCGTTCACTAATATTAAATCCGTTTTCAGAAGGACTGCGTTTCTTAATAGAGCTTAAGTTCTTCTAAGTAAACCAAATCAAAAAGAGTTAAAAATAGTTAATCTATCGGATATCCTACCCCTCTAACCTCCAAATAAACCATCAAATTTAATACATTGAGTAAACGTAATGACGTGAATATAAACATCTTGATCACAGATACAAAATCGGTTGACGACAGAACGATACGACATTTTTGTAACATGTGGTATCAATTAACTTCTTTTTCAGAGAGTATAATAAAGATAACACATGAATAATGATCTGTGGAGAACGCTTTACGAATGGTTGCCACTCGAACAAGTGACAATTTAGTGAGGGATAAAAATAAAACTGTTTTGGCTCACAGAATAATAAAAACAGTTGGAATATTTTGGTAAAAGGTAAGATGCTAACGCAAACTATATATTCTCTTGGAAACAAATTATATAAAAGCATTTCCTATTTTAATCATCATAATAAATAAAAGGCCACCAAGGCATTTTCTATACCTCTACTTTAAAAAATTTCTATGAGCGATGATATTCACTCATCAAAAGTTGAGCAGTTTTGTCGTTGCCCTCCTATTAGTCATATAAAAACATACTCGTGTTGCTAAAATTATATGCACGTATCGTTATTAAAATAGGCTTTTAGTTCCATAATTATCGATACAACCTGATGGATGTTGTTAGCTCTGATTTTCTGGGACTGCATAATGAAAACAGAGCCATTAACATTTTAAAAAGAATCGTCTGTTTTATTGTTGATTAACATACAATTGTCATTAATGTAAAATACTAATCTAAGTTTAATAATGAAGATTAATTTAACTTAAACGTTTATTGTGTTGGTCAAACTGCTTTTATTAGTCTGTGCCGGCTCCAGGATGGCGCCAGTATTGAGCAAAAAAAGTACATTTCGGCAACTTTTTTGATCTTATCATTACCTCCCGTGCGCTTTCTAGTTTCAGTAATACTTAGTTAATATTGAATAAAATAAAAATATAAATTAATCACTCTCTAAATAAAGTGCTTAATATGTGAATTGCCTAAATTTGAAACAAAAAATATTTATACATACAAACAACACAAAAAAATGTGGTTTAAATTTTATTTAAGGTTTTTTTGTACATGAACACGTATTTATACTAATATTATAAATTTTGAAGCGTTTGTATGTTTGTTAGTTAATTGAAAGCGCTTATTTCACGAACCACTGGTTCGATTTGTAAAATTCTTTGAGTGTTGTATAGATTTTTTTAGAAGGATGGCTATATAAATCTGAGAAAATTTACTCTTTAGGAGTGCTTCTGTTGCGTCCGCTATATACACGGTTAAAATAACGAAATAATCATGCAGGACGGAATTGATCCTCTTATAGTATAATCCAAAAATCTATTTTTGACGGTTGGCTCACTATAATCTTTTTAATATTTATATTATGTTTAAATATTTAAACATTGGAACAAAGTTACTTTTTTATGAGATCGGAAGGCAAACGAGCATACAGTTCACTTATATTAAACGATTTCTGTCCCCCATGGACATCTCCAACATCAGTAGATCTAGAAGACGCGTTGCCAACCTTTATGCCCTATTTCATTTTTATTTGGAGTATTCGGAAATTCATAGATTGAAATTGAAACGCGCGTAGCAGTTCACGACTTTTCCACATGATGAGGAATATAATTTTATAGGTTGCTTAGTCTAGAGTAGCTCTTGCATATTTCACCTCAACATCTAATTCCACTGTTACTGGACTTAACACCCAGCTTTACATAATATCTAAGTTTATTCGTGCATAACTATCAGCTTATGCTATTAATAATGCTCAGTTACAATTAGCAGGATAAGCAGTGGCTTAATCGGAATTTAGCAGCAAAGTGGACGTTAGCAGGTCGCAATAGCTTGGAATATTGGATTTATGTATCCGAGATTAAATGAATAGCTTAGCTAATGGATTGACTTACTGATTTACTGTTTTATTGTGATTTTCTAATTAAATTACGTTTCTCTAATTAATATGAATGCTTTGTACTTTGTATTATATCTTGGAAGTTTAATTTAATTGATATTTATGTACTAAATCGAAATAGAATTATTTTGTATATTATTTATAGAAGTATTTTTCTATTTATTTGTTACTTATGGTGTGTTGTTATTTATAAATAGGCGTGGTGGGTGCAGATTACGAAGAATTTTGAAAAGTTTTGATCATTCAGTCGAATCTGAGAAAAGTTAAACTTTCTGACATAGCATATATATTAATATTAGATTAATATATATTAAGAAGCGCTATTATGTAAATAAAAATTAGGTTGAGTGCGATCTATAAAATAATTATTACAAGTAGGTATACTCGTACAAAGGGCAAATTTGAATTGAACACTTGATCCCTTGATTCTGTTGGATTTTTAATAGATTAGGCACCATAATCATTTAGTGTTTATCGTTTATGTGTTGCTATTAATAACTATATTTGCCGGGCCGGGACGAAGTGTTTCTGTCTGAATAAAATAAAAAGTTGTCAAACACAGCTAAAATATGTTAAACGTCAACCAACTAATTATCTCCTCGAGAACCTTATTACGCGTAAAAGCTTTTTAGCGATTATACTTTGAGAAAGGTCACTTAAAACGATAGAGTGAAGCATTTATGTTTGCTAATTTGTTATGTAACTCGCATCGGGCCTCGTCTCGACATGTTCAATTAAAACAGTAATTAATTGCTCAGCGCTGCCTGACAGGGCGACGTGGAGATCATTCACTTTTATATTTATGCGAATCTTCTTGACAGGTGAGGAGCGATGTCCATCTTTTGTTATTACTCGTTTAGTTAGGTATTATTCCACTTTGGTATGTGTATAAGTTTAGTTTAGTATTCAGAATATCCCACTGAATAGGGTGAGATATGCGGGATAGACCTTGTTCATTTTATATTTTTGATCCTCATATAAAAATAATTATTTTTTGCATTTTGTATTTAAAGTAGATAGAAGTAGAAGGCAAGTGATACCCCTTTTAAACGCTTGTATATATTAATATTTTTAATGACTTCCGACCTGAAGAGATCTTTGAAAATTACTATTTTGCCCAGCATACAACGCTTTGCCTTATAAATATATCGCGATTAAAAAATAGAGCGAAGATTTGGAGTTGTTCGTATTTATATGTATATGCTCTATCATAAAAAATAAAAATTTAGGACCAACCTTAACATTTAGTGGGATCAAAAATAGATGCTGTCCGATTTGCACACAAAATTTCACGAAAATCCATCGAGCTCTATCGAGCCAGAGGAGTTTAATTACAAACACCGTGACACGAGAACTTTATATATTAGATAGAAGAACTACCTCAATTAAGTTTGTTTATATATATCATTGTTTTTTATATATTACAATACTATTTATTCGATTATAATGAATTCTGTGTTCTCAATATCGAGGAGTTCCCGGATCATTGCCTAGTTCCTATAAAAATATTGGTGGGAGGAAATCCTAATAAATTATAAGTTCCGTCCGAGTCACGTACCACCGTTTATAGATGGAAAAGTCTTGAAGTGCTATGCGCGTTTCGATTCCAGGGTATGAATTTCCGAATACTCGAAACAAAAATAAAATAAGGCCTTAAGGTTGGCACCGCGTCTTCTAGATCTACTGATCTTGGAGGTGACCATGGATGACAGAAATCGCATAATATAAGTGAAGTGTATGCTCGTTTGCCTTCCTATCGGATAAAAAAATTTAAGCCTTGAATTGGTGAGATTAAAATAGCATTTAATGGTCCCTTTTGAGAGTGTGACTTATTAGTTTTCCATTCTTTAAGCTTCACTATTTTCTTTTCTCTGCACCAGGTATAAACGGCTGAACGTTTCATTAGTAAGGGTTTGCGTTCAGTGTATCGTGTAATTGAAAATCGAGTTAGAAGATGAAATTCGAGTAGGTGTGTGAGGCGACGATAATACGATTATTGACTTGTTGAATATGACCGTCTAGAATTTTTTATTATACCACAATTTTCAAGTTCTATTCTGTCGTAAAATGCTTAAAAGTATATTTCGGGATCTCATTCACTTTTATAGAACACTAGCTGTGGCCAAGGTTTTTGTTATATTAAATTGTAATTAGTATGCATTATTATTATTATTGAAACGTTTGTGCTTTTAACTCAGTGCCATCTATTGAATACGTACTTAATTTGGTCAACGGATATTGTAATGTGTTAGGATCGTTTGGAGTTAAAAGATAATTTTGACCCTCAAATATACAAATAATAATTCACAGTCAAAAAATATTTCGACTATAAATTTACAAATAAACTATTCTATCTCTTAAGATCCTACCTAATATCTTTAAAATCTGTTCAGTAATTTCGGAGTTCATCCCGGGTAAACAACGTAACACGTAATTTATATATATTAAGATTTGTAAATTCTTCTGACTTGTGATAACTGTGGGCTACCTACAATAATACTAATTAATCAATTACTAAATGACGATCTAAGTATTTCTACGTTACGCCATTGATGATCTAAGCATTTTTACATTGAGAATTCAATGCGCGTATTAATGTATTTCCTGACTTTTTTATGTGTGGGCTCTTGTGTGTGTCTCCATTACTAATGTACGTATATTGAAAGGAACATTAGCATTATCCCGGAGATTCAACAGCGTTGCATTTATGAAAGCATACATGAGTGTATACGAATTGGAAATATGCTAAGTTGGTCCGTGTATTCTTAACTATATGTTATTAAAAGATTCACTAATATTCGGCCAGAATTTTTGTAAACCTGACGGAACAGATAGACATAGAAGAAAAAATTGTATTTTTTTTATACCTACATTTTCGAATACATTTAACAATTTCTATTCTCTTGATGTAACAGACATACACTTCAATTTTGTTTATTTGTATGAATTAGATAATATAAAAATATTAGAAAAGTTTAAACTTAAACACGTAACTACTTGAAATTACGAAACGCGTTTATCACTAGACCAAATAAAAATGGTTGAATTCATATTGCATCGTTAGTTGTAAAATATAATAATAGCAAAGCAATAAACAGCAAATCTCATAAAAATTCATCACAGTGCTGAGGTGAGAAAGCTCTTAAAGCTTCTTTTGAAAGTAGAGTCTTAGTTGATAACTGAGTTATTTTCTCAGCTCGAAATACGATACTTATTATTTTTATAACTTCTTAGGTACTGACAAAACCTGTTTATTGGTTCAAGAAAAAGCCAAATATAGAATAGAAAACTTGTGAATTGTGTTTGTAAGAAACACTTTGTTGACATTTAATTGAATTATATCAATTGTAATATAAAATATGTTTGTCAGTTTCAATGTATATAGGTACTTTGAAAGTAGAAACTTTTTATTTTAGTACAACTACCAGATTTAAATAAATATGAATTATAACTGCTCAAGCCAATTTTTAGTAAGGGGTTATTCCTTGATGCAATAAAAATTGTATTTTTAGATAGCTGGAAATGATAGTTGATTTTAAAACCTTATATGTTTTAAAATTTTTGGTTTTTAAAGTACTCCATTACGTAGGCCCTAGTGTCTTTTATAACTAGCCGGATGTCTTTTTCCGTCACGCGTGTACCTACTTACATATCGACACAACAGTGTTCGCGGAGAAAATCCTAATGGGATCGCGGTAATTTTCTATTCCGTAAACCTGTAATTTGTAGGCTTGTCAGTAAATGATTGATCGATAGTTTCATTAAATTTATAAAGTGCGCTTATGTGTTAGCATTTTTATTTAATTTTAAATATTGAAAATATATTGTACATATTATATAGCTGATCAATTGAGATCTGACATTACACAATAGATATTTCATCAATTTTGCTCAGTAAATCGTTCAATCTTGTATAAAATTCATGGGGTGTAGCTCTGAAGAGAATGATAAATAAGTTAGAGGCTCACCCGAATATTCTCATTTAATACGTGACTTGTTTTGTGAAAGTATCCTCTGATATGAGAATCCCGATAGGTCTGGAGTTATCTCTTTTTATCCGGATTCAATCGAAACATTTAATTTTTAATGTTAAAGATAAGAAAGGCTACGCAGTTTCACAAGATATCATTAGTGCAACTTATTTTTACTTTATGGTCAGTCCTTAAATTGTTTACAACTACCGACAAAAAAGAGGAATGTAATAATTTTTACGTGTCTGTCTATAAGATCGTACCTCATAAACCGTAAAGTCTGAAATAATCGAATGGTTCTAAGCTGTATTTTTTTCGAGGTTCCTTCTAATTTTAAATGTTGTTTCATTTGTTTAACATTCAAATAAGCCTTCTTTCCTTCTAGATAACTGTCAAAATGTCTTTATATAAAAAGGTTCGGTCAAGTTTAAAAACAGAGTCACGTTTTGCAATAGGAAAAACTCCTTAAATATCTCGCCTTGAGGAAAACGCCGGAAAGTAGATGTCAACGTCAAATTTAATACTTAAACTTAACTATAAGCTTAATTTTTTTCTTTACTTTTCTCTTGCTTTATCTCGGTAAATAATTGCTAATTATTAATAAAGTTAATTATTTTTGATCATTGTATAGTGGAATCACTCTTTGTAAATAACTTAATTCTACAATATTAAATTAATTAGGTATATTCTACCTTTGTATAATAATATGTCTCCAGATTTGCTTTGGGGTATATACATACTCCCAGGTAACAATTGGTGTCATAGCCGTTCTGTTCTAAAGTTCCAAAAATTTTAATTTAAATTTCAGCCATGACAACTCAAAAAACAATGCCACAATTGTTCATACACTATCTGTATTTATTTGTAATTAATAATGTAAAAATTTGATTAAAACTTCTATTAATTACAGCGGCAATAGTGTGTTGAGTTTAAGACAAATGCAAGTGGGTTCTGTATAAATTTCCTGTTTACTTTCAAATTTCAAGGAAAAACATGTTTAATTATCCTATAGATATATCGATACTTGAGCTAGGATAGATTCTAGATACATAAATATAATAGATAAATAGGCTTCAAGTTGTAAAGAAGGTATTTTTATGAAGGAGTTCTTATATACAAGACTAAAGCAATCTTGAAACAAACAATTCACTTTGAATATGAACTGTAGTATACTGAATTTGATAAATATTAAGTCCACAGTTATTTTTACATTATAAAAATTGGCTCTAAGTGGTATGACAAGATTCTTCAATAAGATAGGACGCGAAACGAGGCGCTTGAAATATAATTAATTTAGGTACAAAAAGTGGTTCGTACCGCATTTTATTCAGCTTGCGCGGTCCGACATGTTTTGTTTTTAATTCAAAGATCCCGCAGCAACTTGGGCCCTGCTTAGAATTTCTTATTGCCTATTTTACATGATTTTGTCTACATCTGGCTATCATACAATCGTTTTGCCTCACAAAACCTTTTACGTCACACGGCATGCATACTTAGTGTGACTTTAAACACAATACGATGAAAACATTATCGTGGGATACTTAACTTTTGTGCGGTCATTATTTAAGACTTTTAAGTAATTCCGCGACTGGGGGTCGACTTGAATTTCAATGCGTAGTGTCAAAAAACGTTATAAACAGCATCGATGAAAATCAGTTGAGATTCTGTTACGCATAAATGATAAGACACACTTGTTTATCTTTACTAGTATTATAAAGCTCAAAAGTTTGTTTGTTTGTTTGAACGTGCCAATCTCAGAAAGTGCTGGTCCGGTTTGAAAATTTTTTCAGTGTTGGATAGTGCATTTATTCTGGAAGCCTATATTATATTTTCAAAGAAATTAAGGATCCTTACTAAAAGTCCAATAATGTAAAAATCGAAATGAACGCAAGCGAAGCCGTTGGCAGAACCTAGTTTACAAAATAAATTTTAGATTCAAATTATGAAATATACCGATATTCGTGGTTAGGAATTTGGACTAAAATTTGAACGATGCGGGGTAGGGATGGTTTAAATTGGTTGAGATATAAAGACTAAGTATTCGCATAAGTTTTAATATATTTTATTAATAACAACATATTACCTGCTTGATTAAATATAAGTTAGTATACAAAAAATAATATGTATATTTTGGGTATGGACTAAAGAACAATTGCGATCAAGTCAATTATTTTAATATGGAAATTATTGCCTTATCCGCATGTAGACACCGAGAATTGAAGATATAAGAGAAATTAATTTTCGATTTTCGATGGTATAAAATAAAAATTAATTGCGTTGCGAGAGTATTAGAAAATCCATGATTATACCAATTAAAAATGAATGCAGCGGGATTATTCAGGATATCTAGTACATTTAACGTTTTTCTTGAATAACTATTCGCGATGCATTTGCTCCCAGAAAAGTCAGATAGGTTCCGTTTATTGAAAGTTTGTATTTAGTATAATAGATGAAAGGATAGGTTATTAATCGCGATGTCATTCGGCATTTTCTTTAATTTTTATCTGTATAAACAAAAAAGGGCCGTTTCCTTGTTGTATGCATAGTAGCTCTTAAACGGATATGCCGATATTAATGCGATTTTTTTTATTTCAAAGCATCTACGATTGAAACCGTTTATAGCTATTATTTATGAAGATTTTTAGACGTTTGATGAACGTTAATATTGGTTAATTACCAATATTAACGTTATACCAATATACGGAACTAAATCAGTGAAAAACGGTAAAAAAAAGTTTTAATTCGCCAGAGACTAGTAATAAAAACATCTGTATATCTAATTGTAGCAGTAATCAATTAAATGTATAGTTTATTTGCCACTTGGACGGGAAATTCACAATTAAATATAAGTGAGACCAGGATAAGGTACATTTGTTTTAAACAAAGGGTAACTAAGACTTATGTCTAGTCGATGTCCATATATAGTTTCTAATTACAAAGTATTGCTGTACTATTCGTTGGCGATGTGCCTCGACTCTGATATCCGGTGTGCCAAGTAAGATCCGTTTCCGGAAAACGGTATTGCTAACGTTTACGTTTTCTTGGCTGTGGCAACAAAATAGTTTGCTGAACGGAATTAGTGGAAATTAGTTACAAGAAATACTTGATTTTATTTTTAACCTGGTCTTACTGATACTTAAGATTTTTGTGAAAGTCTGGAAGTTAATTTTAAGCTCTAAATAAAACATCGCATTCCTATGTATGTATTTTGAATGTCAATACTATAAATATTTTGACTAATACAAGTAATTTGACGAGAATTTTTACTAGTAAATGAACGTTTCATAACGTTTTATAAAAGTGATTATCAGCAAGTATTAAGTGACTATTTTAACATTTCACGTACTAAGTGCGGTGTTATAACCTTCAAATGGTTGTGTCTTTGTGCTGTCCTAACTCCTAAATGAATGAGCTCTTTCGTTGTGTATTTTACTGGAATTTGAAAATAAATACCTCTTTAGGCAATTTCATATCGAAAGTCACTTTACATTTTTAACATTAATAAAATAATCTAACCTTATTACGTTGAATACAGAATAATTATATTTTATATGTCCATATACTTTTTGATATCAGTTAATTTTGGATTACGTAAATAAATAAAATCATAAACGGTGAGCGTTAAGTACGTTATTTTTCTCACACCGATCATCATTCAACGTCAGTCAGTAATGAAGTAAGGTCCGTAAAGACGAAATACATAAATCAGATAAAATTATTCACTCACGCCCATCTTAAGGACTTCTACTGATGGCTTAAGAAGTATGCAAGGAGATATTTTTAAAACCTACAATCTTGCAAATCAGTTACACATTATTTAAAGGAACAGGTAGGCTAGGAAATGAATTTCTTTAATGCTTCATATATTATATTTATAATTTTTGTTGAAATTTAGCCCAAACAAAATGAACTGCCGATTACCTTGCTCGTGTATCAAAGAATCAATTTTCGTAAAAAACTGCACCTACACGTTTTCGCTTGTCGTTTGTGTTGTCCATAATACGTCAAATATCCACTAGATTGCTATTGAATGAGTGAAATACAAACGTAAACGTTCAGTTGCTCCTATTTTACAGAATTGACCCACAGTAGGCCTTAATACATCCTTTAAGGTTATGTAAAGTATTAGATAAATACAGAATAATTTAAACATGATTATAATTTAAATACCCTTTAGGTAATTAACAATCCAAATTTTAAAATCTCTAATAGAAGACGTTCATTAACTTTGAAAATTGATTTCAAGGATTACTTTAATTTTAACTTTCCTTTGCGCACAATTTTAACTTCGTTTAAAATAATTTTGAGATTAATATAACTAAAGGTCGATGCCTCGCCAAGCCTAAATGTCGGTTTGAGCGTGTTTTTATTTAGCTTCTGAACAATTGATTTTTATCGATACAACATTATAAATACAAGGTAACTTACCTCGTGAATATGTACTATGTAATTATACTCTTTATCTATGGTTTAGAATTTCTTTATACACTGTAACGTCTATTTAAATTTCTATTAAATATAATCGACTTGAAATGTTACTACATATCTATCTATAAACTCTGGGTCTTACTAAATGCTCTAACGATGCTAGGATATGATAGTTACTTACGTTGAATATATAAAGATATAAGCTAGCAACGAGTATTAACATATTAATTTGAAGGACAATATCTTTGAAGGTATTTATTGAGAATGTATTTTTAGGATTGTTTCCATCAAATATTTATTAAGAAATAAATTTATTGTTTATAATTATTTCAGCATTCCGTTTTGCTATAGCGAGTAGCTGAAGTAATAACTCATGATGTAAAGTTCGTCACTTCTTAGAATACGGCCTAAAGATTATTGCATAACGCAAAGTTAGAACGTAAAAGTTGGTCGGGCTGTCGAAGCGAGGATAATCTGACAGTTCCAATCGTGGTCCACGACGAAACCAGACGTTTCTGTTCAAATTTACGAGCGAACTTTCTCACATTATTTTTCTTATCAGCCACTTTGTATTATCCCTATAATCTCAGCTTATGTTTTACAACCTGTCTCTATAAGGTATAATTTGAAATTTATTTATATATATAAAACATCTAAATAAGACATATTATTTAGCCAGCGCTTTACCCAATAATAACAAACAAAAAAAATGTGCATTTAACCTTCACGTTAAAGCACAATCGCCTGAGCGGAGGGCACATCATAAAAAGCAAACAAATAAATACTTATTTTTTTATTTAGACAAATTCTTATCATAAATAATTTAAAAAAAAACACTATTCTTTTAATGTTCTTCATTTGAATTTTTGTAAATGAAAAAATGAAATATGCAACGAATTATAAGAAAACAGTCTTAAAACCTTTTGCAGCGGGTCTTTCACGATGTAATAAAATGTTTAAGTATTCCAAATTTACAAGAATATTGAAGCAAGTAGCAATAATATTTTGTAACGGCCTTGTTTATATGTGACTGTGGGCGGTACAGGATTAAAGGAAACGTTATTGTTAATGACAGCTATTCAGTAATCCAGATCAAAGACAGAAGGAGTTTAATGGTAATTAGCATGATCCCGATACCATAGTACAAGACGCTACTGAAGCTTAGTTGGTCATACCTTGTTTTTTTGTGATATCATGTTTATTTATTTTTAAACATTATAAAAATTATGATTTTACTTGTGCTATAAACAAAACAGACTAATTTTTAAATTGTCACCTACATTGTTGGCCCTGTAGCCGTGACAAGTAACCGGATGTTGAAAATGTAAAATAGACAGTATATTTTTATTTATTTTATCACAACGATAATAAAAGAGTACTTATATTATAATGAAATAAATCAAAGGTATAAATCAGAATCTCTGTTCGGGCCCACACTTGTTCTAAACCAATGGACAGGCTACGTGTGAAATCGAATGACCTACATTTCAAATTAGTTACAACTAATTTGAAATGTAGGTACTTTATACACAAAGTAACAATATCAACTTATTCAAACTCAGAGCATACCATATTAACACAGAAAATACCTATCATTTGGTAAGTATTCTCTGACCTACTTACATTGTCTTCTAGATATAATTAATTATTGATATGTCATTTGTTCCTATATATTTCGATTAATTATTGGCAACTTTACAATTAAACAGTTATATACGCTAAATTCGAATTTAGAATGTACTAAAGTACGTCATTAGCGTAATTTGTCCCGCTTGTCGAGTTAATTATTTAGCTTCATTATTCTTCCTCTACTCTATCAATATTTATTGCAGAGGTTTATACACCGCCCTTTCATCTTACTCCTTTTTTATTAGTATTGCTCTAAATCCGGTTCACTCAAGGCTAATGAGATTCGAACGCTTTTAGTGCGATTAAAATAATGGAAATAAACGGATAATATATCTGTATAGGGAGTCAGTTTAGGAATGTAATATTGATTTGAGGGAGCATAACAACCTGGAGGAATTTTAAAATAAATGCCGAACAATTAAAAGTCGGTTACAAAGCTACTTTACATTGCAATGATTTGATTATGTTAGGTACCTGATTTTAGTATCGGTTTGAGAGTCCCTATACTCAAATATAGTTACATCTAGTCTAAAATAAAATATACAGAAAAAAAGTGCTATGAACGTCGGTATATACCTGTTATTTAACTATTGCGTCATTATATCTACAGAAAGCTCTGCCGTGACTAAGATAATTATATACACATTGATATATGAAAAGCAATTAAAGAAAAAAATATTGTATATTTATAGATCTTAAATAATTGGGTCCTGGGATGATAATACAAATAATTCACCAGCAACAATTATAAATATCTATAATCATAAAGGTAATCATTGAAATTCTTAAACGCCGATCAAGTATAATCAAACGCTCATTATAAGTCTCAGCTATGCACTTTTTGTAGGCCACCAACATACATTAATTGACTCACCATATCGCAATTTCGGTAAAAACTTTATACACGCTACATCCAGCATCAATCATTTTCTTCTACATCTGAAGAAAATGAATTATGCTCTAAGTGTATACTGTCTCGCGTGAAAAAATGTGTGAAAAATTACGTCGATTACGCCTAATGACACAATGACGGCACTCGGGACATTTTCGGTAGCCGGAGTGCCATCATATAAATTGATATAACTTTGACCTTCATTTGGAGTTATGTAATCGCATTTTTGTTATTAAACCTCTTTTGTTCCCTTTATTTCTTTTACCACAGCAATGCCCCGTGGTTTTATCCGCTTAAATTAAAAATACAATACATTCAGAAAAAAGGTGTCATCTCGGTAACCAAAAGAGTTGCGTTATTTTTAATCTGTATAGATTAGTTTTAATTAAGTTATAAACATTTTTATTAACGGTATAGTGTTTTTATATACCGACTTTGATTCATATAATTTTAGACGCGTGAATATTTACTACATTTACAACACAAATCATATTATCGATACTTTAGTCTGATTATAATCTAAACTAAATTTATTGCTTGATAATAATTAATAGCAAGGCTTGTGACACGTCCTATGCTTGAAGGCTTTCAAATACATTGAGCAAGAGCCATAAATAAGGTCGAAAATGTTCTACTACATAGAGACTACAAATTTTACAACACCCAAGCCATGTAAATCATGAATTTACAATTTGTTAATGATTTATATTAGAACGAACATTTCCTCTATCAGACAAGTACAACTTAAAACTATTTATAGTGCCTTAAATTATGGAAAGCTTACTAAAGAAATGATGAAA
>JAOSYY010000001.1:11703849-11715894 GCA_025727935.1 Hebomoia glaucippe | reverse complement strand
TTCTATTTTGCCTATTAAACGATGTCAGGTCAGTGGCCACCCTTATGTGGTTGGTGGTATTAATTTTATTTGAATATAGGTTCCTCTTTTTGTTACTTGATAAAGGGCATCCATAAAGAAGAGAGTTATAAAAACTTCATCAAATACTCTTATCCAATTTGTAGTAAGAGATAATAACGTAAGTTAACTTTTTCTTAAACATTTGTATATCGAATAGTAATATTATTAGTTTTCTTATATGTTAATCAGTAAATTCTAAATAATTAGTTTTTTTGTGATAGATGATTGCAATAATTGAGGTGATAGCTCAGAATTCATATCGACGATATTTTTCTTTCAAGTATTAAAAGGTAGCATTAATGTTCCAAGCAGTACCTGCACACTTGGTTCACACAATATTACCATATATAATTTTTATAGACAACACGTTCCAAAAGTATTGCTGTCTTAAATAAATAGTAACCTCTCAAGTACATTCTAAAGCGTTTATGCTAAACTTTAGTATGGAATTATCTTGTTTGATGCACATCATAATCTGTATCCAGACGTTACTGGATACAAAATCTCATCAACAAGGTACAAAGGCCTTTACAAATACTAAAATGTATATAGCACCGAATTTCTCGTGACACCGCACATCACGGTATAATGGCTTCCTGCTTCCTTAAGCCAGCACAATGATGCTCCCAGACGAAAATTATAAAATACTCGACTAAGTCACCTCTAAAATAGAAAAATAACGAACCTTTCTGAAGGAGTTCCTCGTCAGTTTTATAACATTTTGCATTTATATTTGAAACAATGGCGTGTGGGAGTGTTATAACGGAACATATTATCCACGTTGTAAATAAATGTACCTTTTTATACATAACTTATGTAGCTCAATCAAATAATTTTGTTTGGTATAAGTTTTGAATCTAATGTATTTTTACAAACCTGTTATAGGAAAAGGCTCAGATGCTTATCAACTAGGTACATGTTTAAAGCGGAAAATAATTAGTCAAATAGACATAAAAATATGTCTGTCATATTTCTGGTTGGGGTACATGATATTTTAAGTTTTTGCTAACACACAATTATTTCGTTGAAGCAAGACATCTTTCAATCTCTTACAGATATTACTATATAATGATAATATTCATAGATTTTCAATGAGAAAAATTAAATCCTATATATATATATATATATATGTCATTTACATTATATTCAGTACTAGCTTCTGGTTATATTTATGGCTAGCTTTTCTCCTATTTTTATTTTATATATATCCTTAATTTTGAAAATGTAATATAGCCTATCGCGTTCCTTGTTAAATGTACTATCCAACACTGAAAGATTTTTTCTAATCAGCCTAGCGGTTCCTGAGATTAGCGCGTTCTAACAAACAAACTCTTCAGCTATATAATAATAAATAGTAATAATTTTTATTGATAATTGATGTAATTAAAAAAATATAATATTTCGCTTGATGTGATCAGATATACTATTTAAGAGAAATAATGTTATACTAACTGTAGTTCGACAGATACAGGTTAAAATTTAAAAACCTTGTTCTGGTTAACAAATTTGACTACACGGTTTCCACATTAGCAATTATCACAAGTTTTCTACTGAGAACGTGCACCTATCGAAGTATAAGTTTATGACTCAGTACAAAGTTCATAAGAGGCTTCTGCTGTCAGATATAAGCTGATACGCTGATGCTTCAATGAATTTGTAAGGTTTACTTCGTTAGAAATAACTTTTATTAAGTCGATACCAATGACCAAGCTAATTTTAAATTCTAGTTAACAAACGACACAATATATTACGCGTGAAATAAAGCTTATATGATTATAAGAGTATTTTGTACCTTTCAAGCTTGTCGGTCTAGTGGTAAATACATTTTGGCTGTAATAGGTTGTTACTGGTACAGTTTTATAATTTTATAAACCTATAAAGAGCATTTTGGCTACTAGATACACATGCCCGAATGCGCGTTATAAAAAATTTATACTTTCATATTCCCCCCAATTCCTTTACTAAGATTCATCGAAATGAATTTAGCTATTTAGGTGCGAAGGCGTAACAAAAAAACTCACTTTTACATTTATAATACTAGCTGTTACTGGCGACTTCATCTCGAATAAAACTTATCCTATGCTGTATCGTTAATGTGTCGTTAATCCAAATCCGTTCATCTCTTTTTGAGTGATACAATAACAAAACATGTAAACTTTTACACGTATAATATTAGAATAGATCTAGTTTAATACACCTAGTAGTTATAATACAGAGCCCTCGCTGTGTGTGACAAAATCATTGAAATGGAGTCACAAATTTAAATGACACAAAGCTTGGGGTCAGGTATTTTGTTCGCAGGGGGTCGGGGCGCACGTTCCATACATTCTTCACACCCCGCATGGAACACTGCCGATTAATCACTTCACACTTACAAGAACAAAAATTCCTAGAAAATAGGATAATTTTTCTTTCGTCGTAAAACATGCATTCGGATTATTCAAAGTCGTTGGTCCGTGAAACGAGAACGCTTTAAAGCTAGGTTTTATCTGTAAATTGTTGGGAAAATAAATAATAAATAACGTTGACACGATCGTAAATGTGCTAGATTCTATGTCGGACTCAAATAGTATGTAAAAATATACTCGCATTTGTATCCAGTTCAGTGTCCACACTCCAGCTCTCTTGGTCAGCTTTTTCTGCTTTACCTAGAATTTAATACAAAGCGGAACTAATAATATCCAGTTGAAATAGAACAAATTATATCTTATTAAAACTAGATGTATCGTATGATACTATTAGTCTATTTACATAGTTACATCGTATTATTTTCATGTAGATATAATGATTACAAACATTATTGTTTTGTTCATAAAGAGAATAAGTATTTTTCGCCGACGATTCAATGAGAACTTTTTTCTAATATACAAATATTAATTTTTAACTTAAAACCTTTTAGTTCTCAAAAATACCATTAACAGATAATTATCTATGGGAAAATTCTGTATTTGATTGTCCGTTATACACTAGCTGTCGTAGATGGCGGAAATTAATTCCTTTAACCAAAAAATTTTCAACATACATGGCAATGTAAACTGTGACTATACCAGATCCCGGACTGCTCCGTACCTGTGTAAGCTCGAGAACCATTCAAAGTTCTTACATTACTATGCATTTATGTGAAACTAGCTTCTGTCAGCGGTTTCGTTCGCATTCATTTAGATTTTTACTCCTTGGGTTACATTATTGGAATTTTGGTAAGGTTTCATCGATAAATATACATAATAATCAACACTGAAATAATTTTTCAAATCGGACCAGCGGTTCCTGAGATTATCGCGTACAAAAAAAACAAACTGACAGCTTTATAATATTAGTATAGATAAAAAGAACTTAAAGAGATTCCAACAGTTTCGTGATTAACTTAAGCTAACGTGGCCTAAACATACTAAAATTAATATTTTATGTAAACAGTATTTGTTGGTCCAAATTTACATGACCTGAATAAATATTCTGGTTTCAAATTTGCAATATTTGAAAATAAAGCTATTATGTACACTACAATTTGTTATAGAGGAGATATAAATTATCTGTTATCAATATTTGTTATTACAGTGTGTCAAAATTTGTTATTTATCAGTCACCAACTAATTAATCGATTATTTAATTAATTTACTCTTTACAGTTTAATTCAAATAACTTATTAGATCTATATTTAATTTATTTTGAAATAGGCTTCGTTCGCGTACATGTCGATTTTGTACACCACTTCTAGTGGTGTATAATATTTTTTTTGGTACAATCATTGTATGTGCAGAGAGGCTAATGATCAATAACTAATTATCAGTGAAATATAAACATAATTCGACTAACGCATCTTCTGAAACTAATCTGTAGTTTATCTGTAGTACATATAGCAACCTCTTTGATAAAAAGGTTAATAGATGACGTTGATACGAGACTTGATTGGTACTAGTTCCGCCATACTTATTTATTTATTCTTATACATCACTTTGAACTTTAAATATTGCTAAAACCAAGCCTAATGCAAAAGCTACATGATACTTTCGTGCTAAGATTTTCTCCTTTTATCATGTAAATAATTTATTAAAAAAAAGGATTTGACAGCGTTGATTAAAGTCCCATGATTTAAGTGTCTATGGCACCTTTTTTACTTTCACGCTTCACTAAAAAAATAAGATGAACAGTTCTAAAGCTTTTTAAAAGCTTAAGTAAATTCTCGTAGTTTATTAAAGTATTCCGCTTACAGTAACATAATTTGTTCCAACTTGAACCACTTTTAAAGAATTCTGTAACAAACTACATCACGTATTTAAAACATTTTTTTGGATTTCACGAGGCAGAGTGGATCGCACGTGTTAAAGATATTCGCTGTGAGCTTAGTGTAAAAGAAAAAACGAAAACGTGCCTCTATACAGTCGGGACACTAATTCAAATGGCAGAAACTATGTTTAAATTACTCTCATTTTAATGAAATATTATTTCACATTCCAAATCAGGACATATTTTATATTAGTTATCGATAAGTTGATGTTCACTTTATGGTATATCTTAGCCACGGACAAACGTTTTTGTTATATTATGCACGTATTAATTTTAATGTTGGACATTCGGAAATTCATAGACTGACGTCGGCATATGCTTTACTGCACTTCACGACTTTTCCATTTATGAACTATGTGACCCAGAAGGCATTCTAATACATTGTTTTTTATATACAAATACTTTCCACAAATAATTTAAAAAATTGAAGGTAAATATGTAAGTCTAAGCAACTCGAAAACTGTAAAAATAAAGTAGTTGTAATATTATTTAAAAAATGGTACAATATGTGGATGAAAAGTATAAACGACCTTTACCGAAATACTCATTTGTCCATCGTAAATAGTACAAAATAAGTTTATATTTCAAAACTTTAACCACTCAAGCAATGAGCTTTCAAGTGCGTCTGGGTTACTAATTTCAAACAAAATTATAGAGGGGAAAGTAATTTCATTAAATCCAATGAAAGATAAGATAGGAAACCAAAAATGGGGAGCATTAAAACAAAAATCGTAGAATATACGTATCATCGCAAATAATGAACTCAACGAAATTGTAATCAAATTGAAACTAGCGGATGCCGGTGTATTATTACACAAAAAAACTCGCCGCAAATGACAACAGATAAGTCTTTCGGTCTGAAATGAGTGAGAAATTGCGTTATAAAGTAGCGCTTTATCGGAACACGGCTAATCGAACAAGGCAGACCGATTGCTACTATAAAGATAACAATAATTAGTGGTAATGACGTTGGCTGGCCTTCGTTTTTTTAAGTGCAGTGGGCGGCGAGAGATCGGGAGATAGCGCGTCCATCAAATCGTATGATAATCGGCCGCGGTTAATTCCATTACCAATAATAAATGCACGCATTAAATTAGACCTGTCGGATGAGTCGTTGGATTGTACGATCCCATCACTCGGATTACGATATGAATAATTTATCAAAAAAACTTATTATTGTTTTGAATTTTGAACGTCGAATGGTGTCGTGATCTTTTATCTGAATCACGAATTTACCGCGGGGGCGTATAAGTCGCTATATTTTTTGTCGGCAAAGAAATATTTGTCAAGCGTACCTAATGCTAATGCATTAAGAAATTAAACAGTTTTTGAAATGTTATTAACCGCGTGCGCAGATTTAAAAATCTAGGACAGTCATTTCAAAAGACCGGATAATGTTTTGAATTTAGTATATTATAATCCCTAGTATTATTTGAGCTATGTTAAAATAACATTGCGTACTTTTTATAGGTTGTAACTATAATGGAAATGTTAGTAAAATAAATATTCTTACTCGAAATCCCACGCAAGAAGTAATATTCTGTAATACAAGAAAGGCTTTTACAATACGACTTGAAGAGAAACTTGCATTGTTAGCTTTTAATATTCACATTTATCATAAAAATGTTGGTCTGAATGTAAATCATACTATGACAAACGTATATAATAACTTCGAAGGAACATATTTTATTTCCAAGCGCTCAAAATATATCATTTATTATAATGCAATGACATTAAATGCTTCATGTAAAATTTATAAGAACTTTTAAATAATTAAATAATGATGTTAAAACATAATTGGGAAAAACTAAAATAATAACTTCTGTTTAATGGTACAG
Organism: Hebomoia glaucippe; assembly: GCA_025727935.1. Lineage (NCBI taxonomy): Eukaryota > Metazoa > Arthropoda > Insecta > Lepidoptera > Pieridae > Hebomoia > Hebomoia glaucippe. The sequence goes on along the minus strand of JAOSYY010000001.1, from coordinate 11,709,712 downwards.
AAACATATGCCTTTTTTCTATATTATGACAAAATTAAGGTATTTGCAAAAAAATCATGGAATAGATTTTTGTTATATTTATATAATTTGAAATAACTTAGAATACCATACTTATTGAATAATGCTTAAGAAAACGATAGTGAGCTTTCAAAAGTAATTATAAACAGTAAAGTATATATTCGTCCTCATATACTAGGTAAATAAACTCTTGTTAGTGAAGTTTAGTAAACATAGTACAATAATAATGATGTGATTGAAGTAGGCTCAATGTTAATCAATTTCTTGTTAAAAGCACCTGGTATTAAAACAAAACGTAGAACTATAGAAGATTTTAATTTAAGTTAAAAAGTAATAAGATTTTTTAATGCTCTTTTACCTTATTTACTCGAATATAGAAATAGAAGTTAGCGGCAATCATAAGAACGTGTCCAATTACTCTAACAAAATCAAGTATCAAATTGTGTCATAGACCACCAAGATGGCAGACCGTAATTTTTGTATCATAGATCTTTGAGCGCTGAATCATCGTGATATGTCAAATCATCTTAATGAAGTACTTTATACCCAAACGTTCGTTTTAAACTCTTAATTAAAATTGATGGATTGGCGTAATCTAATAAACCATTTTGAGAGATTTCAGAGTTGTAAAAATAATTACACATTTATACACAGACTAGTCTTCCAGACTCTATCGAGTAGTTTACTAATTTACATTTTAAAATAGTTTTATTCAAAAAGCAAATGTCTGTTTATTTTAATTAACAAACGTCCATTTAAATTAGATTTAAGCGTCGTTTCGCTTAAAAAAGATCTCGTAGTCATAACACTGTTTAATACCATGACATTTCGAGACTCAATGTTTGCAATACATTATTTAACAGCTGGTCTAAGCTGGCTAACACTGTCACTTCATTTAACACAAGGTTAATTGGCTATAAATTAAGTGTTGACCTAAAGGTTCGCTCTTGTTTTGTACAAAGTTAATTTAAAGAACATCGTGCCCTAATTATGTCCGTGTTCGTCTTGTGTTCTTTTTTTACGTCACAGGAACAGATCCATGATAATAAAATTGGACTCAATTGGACATTCATTATACCTATATGTATATATTTTTATATTAATGAAAGAGCTTAGTTTGACGTCGCTTAAGATCGTTATCATGTTGTAAAAAAGGGAATTTGTTATTTTGTTAGGGAGTACCTACAGTGGATAGATATATTTACGATAGGTTGTCAATTTTTTCACTAGTATAGCCACGAAGCACAGGTAGTATGTGAAAGAGATAAGAATCTTTTCGAAGTTGTATAGAAAATTTTAATATTTTTTTTTTAATTTTCGAAAGTACTCTAGCGATTTTAACGAAACTTTGGAAATGTGTAACTTAGTTTAAGTTAAACTAAAGAGTAGTTTTTATCTTGATTGGTAACTTAATATTATTATACTTAAGCAGGTCAAAGTCGGGGCAAGTTGGTAGCATAAATATATCTATATATGTACGTAATTACCTATTTCTGTTTTGATAAAGCAATTCTCTATATATTAAGTGCCCCTAAACTTAGCTAACAATATAAGAGATTTAGAAATTTTGAATGACGAATACCTAATGTCTATGGAAACGAAGTCTAGTGAGCCAGGAATAAGTTCTTCTTGGAGGCGATCTGTTATCTACAGGGCACACCTGTCGTTACTTTGTGCGCCTCCTCTTAAATTAGCTCTCTTGACCACGCTAATTAATTATATCAAGAATTGTGAATGTAAAAAGAAACCTTTGTTTAATTTACGATTCCAATAAAAGTTCAGTTTCAGTGCGATTCTTGGAATAAGTATATTAAGAATCATTCACGTCCCTTATTATTACAGTTTTTAACTTAAGTACAAGAACTTTATATATATATATATATCTACATATATTATGTTGATTTTTTAATTACATGAGGTTTTGGGAAAATTATTATCGAAAGCAAAATCGACCAGACGCTTACGACTCCCGTTCCCTGTAATTTTCATTTTTAATTTACACTGTTAAACAAAAAAAATATATAATAAGAAACACCATGTATTATCGTGTTTGTGAAAGTAAACGCTATACAAGATGCACTAATTATTTGCCAATTTAGGTATTATAAGTATTTATAAAAATAATTTCCACTTCTGACACATAATTAGAAATTTAATACGGGCTGCGTTACTCTTTCATTAGACAAAAGATTGAAATCATATTTAATATTAAAATAGTTTTTTTTTTCATAATCTGGCCAGTAAAATTAGATTTAAATTTTCTTAAAAGAAAAGATACATTACGTCCAAGAACTATAAAATCTTACTCTTACAATAAAAAGGCAGTCAATTTATATCCAAATACTGTTTAGTTGTTAACCTTTTAGATAACAATTCAACACAAAGATACTAGAAGTTAGAAGCTTTGATCTTAGTTGACCTTAACACCTACGCTGAGATAGGAGTCATCTTACAAATTGCGACTTATCAATTTGTTTAAAGAGAATTCGATTCGATTTCGAGTAGTTGAAATAAATGTATATTCTATTTTAAATTGAACTAAATACGCCATCAATGTTAGCTTCATACTTCTCTATATGTCTTTTATTTGCGACAATTGTATAACAATGTTAGGAAATTGAAGCCAACTTGAAGTTTTAAATGTATCCACATGGAATTATGTTTTTTGTAGTTTAAACGACAATAAATTAATTTGGTAAGATCTAATGGTGGAATTAAGAATTAGATCAACTTTTAGTAACGAACTATTGCACAAATGGAAAAGTAAGAATTCGTTTTTCCTATTTACTGTTTGGATGAAAAACTGTAATTGAAAAATGTATGGGCAAATTAAAAATTTCAAAACCAACAGAGATACCTGTGTAATCAAAGTGATGTGACCATTTAAAATAAATAAAAATAAATGTTCGTTAAACCATTTTATGTGTCATACAAGTATGAACTTCACTTGCTGGTATATTTATGATCAAATTACATCAATTGGCTTGCGTTTTTATTTCGACTATTTGGAAATTCAGTATGAAAGTGAAACACATTTCTACCAGTAAATATTGGTATAACATAAAGTGTTATATAGAAACCACTGTTTGTAACTTCACTCTGTGAAATTAAATTGTTTGTTTTACTGTAAGTTAGCGGACGTGGTATAAAGAATACGTAACGGGTATATGGCACAATGTTCACTGGTAGACTGTGCTATTAAGTTATATAGTATACTAACATCACTGGTATATTGGTAATCTACAATGGTATTAAAATTTTCAGACTTGCTCTTGAGACTACATATACTCCATGGGGACAATTGGTGTTATAACCGTTCGAATTAGTATTCAGTTTTTATTTACGGCCATGACAACGAAATAAGCAATGTTAAAGTATTTTGATACATCCGTAATTATCTTAGATTCTAAAACAAATCCGGACAATTGTTTTTATTTATCTAAAATACGCTTTTTACTCTTAGGCTCACAGGCGAACCAACATCAAGTGACTAGCTTATTCAACATTAGCATAACTTATTATGTAGTGGTGATGCCCCGCGGTTTCACTTGTCTCACAAAATCTTTATAAATTGTATATTTTAGTTATTCAGATATATGATCTATACTTTTATAAAGATTTATTAAAATTACTTCAGTAGTTATCGTGTCAATGTGCAACAAACATCCATACATACACTTATTTATAAAATAAGGCCTGGAACAAAAAGTTAAGGCTAAGGACTTAAGGTTGCCAACGCGTCTTCTAGAACCAATGATCTTGAAGTTGTCCATGGGTGACAGGAATCCTTAGTATACTTGAAGTGTATGCTCGTTTGTCTTCCTATCACATAAAAAAACGTTTTTTATATTAAGAAGGATAGTGATACTTCTGCAAAATGATCTTACCTGTACACAATATTAAAAGTTAACCCATAATATTCGGACTATATTCCAGTTTTAGAGTTTTATGAGTTACTATTTACACATTCTATTCTCATATATAAAGGTTCTAATGAAAGGTATGGACCTAAATGCTAACACTGTTTATTTAGGTACACAAAATGTCCACCTGACTATAGTTATCACAGTTAGCTGACAATCTGCAAGTTCTGTTTGCCGTCACACTTCGACACGAATAGAGTAAAATAAACAGTTATTTGGCGGCTCGAGGTGTGAAGACCACCCTGAATAAGAGGATATTTGTATACTGAAGCAGTTGTAGGATTAAAGATTATATTTTAAGGTGATAATAATTTAGTTATGTACGCGTTTTGAATTTTGGGAAACGTATACTTGCGAGAAATGATTGCTGCTTTCACGGAGTATAACTGTATTAAATTTTATACGACACAGTACACAATTTATAAATTATTTGTATGTATGTCTATTTGCTCCAGCTAATCTGCGGCCAGCTGTATTAATTTTAACGATGTTTTCATTGGTAGATAGCAGATATTATAATATATAGCTTTTTATTCAGAATTGAGCTTTCGTGAATCAAAATTGGCTTTTTGTGAGGTGCCATTTAAGATTAAAAATGCATTATACACCAGTATTGACAGTTTATAAAAATAAATCAAATCAGATATTACATATCAATATAAGCTCTAGCATTAAAGGTTATTACTTAATAAGCCCACATAAGCAAAGGAAGTAATTGCCAAGCTTTTGTACTTTCCCCTTCTGTGTTCTTTTATTACACCGATGTGTCTGGGAAATTGGTTTTTTAATTACCCAAGTGTTCTTTTCCTCTGCCACTCTTCTAATTTAGGGTTAATCCGACCGTATCTAGTAGGGCAAGTGCTTTATAGTAACCCTCTTACAAAAATACGGCTTTATAAAGAACTCATTAGAAAACCAGCTGGTGGTTTCATTTTGTACTCATTAATTACTTACAAAAACATTGTAATAAAAAGTATTCTATTTTTGTTCGTACGAATTGCCTCTCTTGCTTGTGCTGCCAATTATTTTAAAAAGTAATACTGACTTTTAAATAAAAACAATTTAAACAGATTATTTTGCTTATATAAAATGTAAAATACCTAATCGCAATATTATATTCAACAATGTGTGGCAAAACAAATAAATTGGAAAACAAGGATTTTGTTCTTCATTTTTAAGTAAGGCCAGATACGTATAATATGGTTTTGCAACGTCTCGATAATTTCACGTTTGAATTTTAATCGAAATCGGCTCATTCGTTTAGGAGCAACGACACCGAGCTACACACAGACAAATACGAGAAACATAATGTAACACTTCTCTTTATTATTCGAGACTTACAAAACATTTCACGTTTATAGCCAAAGTATTTCTAATATTTTATTGATTATAATCAAAGTTATATGAGTTTTTAAGTTCAATATTGATAGAGCTTACGAAAACAAGGATTAAACAAACGTATATACAGTACGTTTTTCTTTATCAAGCCCAAATTAATACGGTTCTCGACTATTAAAACCGGACGATAAATCATCTCAATGTAATTGTGTTTTGTTTTGCCCGGAGTCATCGTAATCAAAACCGCTTTATTTATGTTCAGCTTATAACGAATATACAGGTAATTTTTATATTATCATTAGTTACAACCAATATATCCAATCTTTCCAAAACAAATAGCTGTAGGTGATTACATTTGGAATTTATATTAGGTGTATGATAATAAAATGTCAGTCACGTTTCGGCTTTGTGTGTTTGATAATCATTAGCGACTATCAAAATATATTTTTGAGTAAAGGTCAAATATTTTTGTAAGCTATTTTTAAAATTTTATAATTTTTAAAATAGGGTTATATGTACGAGAACGTTTTAAACAAGTAGTGAGTACAACATACACCTTAGAGAACTTTTTACAGGACCAAGAAA
>JAOSYY010000001.1:11688475-11703749 GCA_025727935.1 Hebomoia glaucippe | reverse complement strand
GTGATGATAAAAATGGCAAAAAAACTCAGATCGAATTAATATATAGAATTTACTGCAAAAGTACGAACCACTTTATAATTATAATTTTAAAACTCCTTATATTTTTTAGTAAAACATAATTTCTTTGAATTTTTAATGATAAAACATCGAATAAGTAGATCATATAACATTATAAACTTTTGCCACTTACATGATATTACCCTAAGATATCAAATAGTCATATCTATAAATCTGAATATTTCCTGTTAAGAGCTTTAAGATCTATACATGTATATTTATGTAACAAACATATGCTTTCCTTTTAAATAAAGTTACCATAGCAACGCTTCTAACAGTTACATCGTTGCCATGACAACCTTTGAAATATTCGTTAGTTAAATACCAATATCAGGTTGTTCACAGCTATATACAATACTGCACATCCTAATCGTATTTAATTAATTCCTCTCAGTTGACATCATCTAATTAAACTATATAGCCTGCAGTCGTTCCTATTACAAATTCCTGTTAACAATATTATCTCAATACGTGAACAGATCGAAGATCGGATAGCGTCAATCAGATGGTTGGATTAGTTTAGAATTAATTAGCTAAGTTATGTGAGAATATCACTGAAACCTTTAGAAAGCCGTTAGTTGAACGTGTTAGAAACTGTTCAACTCATTTTGGTAACATGAAGCTTATTGAATCTATTTCTTTGTCTATAGTCTAATACTATTTCCATATCAGAAGGTTGAACGTATTTTGTGTCACATAGGTAATGAAGGTAAAGTATACACTCTTATTCATAAAAAGTTTCATAGGTCTAATGAGTATTTTAACTACTGAAACCCTAAAGTTTTCCTCTAAAGTCCAAGTACTTAAAAGTATATCCATTTTTTGATAGTTCCTGGATTAGCTTTCCACGTTATATAAACCAAATTGTGTATATAAATTAATAGATAACTTTATTACACGAAACATTATCGGTGTTATTCATAAAAATCTCGTAAAAACGCTCATTAGGCTCATGAATGTTTTAATGAAATGTTTTTATGTTCTATATTTCGATTAAATATGATATTGCACTTTGACATTAGTTTAATTTTATCATTATTTATTATATTATGTAATTTTCCCTAATAGGTCCATGGTCCATAATACATCAGCCACCATCGAGTGTGCCTTATTGTCGTCTATTCATAAAGAATATACAATACGTAATATTCCAATAATTTATTAAATATGATTATACGCCACAATACATTGACTACGTCTTTTTACTTTTGATTGAATATACGACCGGATACATACATCTCGTTTCGTTTTGATCACTTTAAAATGACACTACAAGCGACGCCACGATAGTGACAAGAGTTTTAGTGCAAATTTTACCGTTAAAAACCGAATTGTTATTATCTCGAACGAAAACCTTTGTAAGTTTGTGTCTTAGGCTTTAACGCCTATACCAGTAATGGGAATATTGTATATTTTTGTATTCACCATGGAGCCAGTATTAAACTACTTTTTTGCTAATAAGGTCTAGGCCAGGGGGTAAATGCAATCATGTGATCATAGTGCAACGGGTGGTCTTTCGAAATTTATCATCATGCCTATTCAAGTTCTTAAAGTGTCCTGTAGCTAATATTAAAACCTAATAAATAATGTCTCAATTAGGAACCCGTTAGCGCTGTCAATAGTTTATTAGCACAAGTCGAGATATAATCGATGCTAGCGAAACAATAACATGCCACAGGGTGCCTGATTGTAATTTGTAGAGTGCTCAGCTGGGCGCCGTCCGGGATGCCGATAGATTGTTCAAAGTAATTCATTTCCATCCAGTACTTGCTAATATGTCAGAACTAACCCACTAACCTAAGTAGAACTTCATTCTTTTAAATATATCGTTGTACCAGGTGGTAACTAGTATAATCACTTTCTCTATGACTCAAAATAGAATAGCGCTGCCCCGCGGGGTATCAGCCGGGTAAAATTGATATACCATGTTTTTAGGCTCCTATGTAACTTAAGACATATGCCACATAATATACATGATTTTATACCTTCGATAGCATAGGTTTCCTTGGTATTCTAGTAAAGGTTATAAAACTTTTTAAAGGTAATATTAATATTTTTGCTTCTTACACACAGATAGGTATTTTAATAATTAGAAAATTTGGTATCCTATGTTGTACGTGTATGTTTTAATTTTGGAAATCTTCGTCAGTAATTGAAACTACCCAAACCAGCTATTAATATCTTCAAGATAATATCTAACAATATCAAACGTATTAGAGTCACTTTATTTTTCTAACAGTATAATCGGATCAAATCTACGAAATCGATATCTTCCCATTTCTATCACCCTTTTCCCAAATGGGTCATTGTGGACCATAATTAGTTTTTGTCACTTCACATTGACAAATCCTGTTGGGAATCTATAGCCGAGACCCCACTACTTGGCACAAACCGGCTCTTATCAAAGAGAATATTATTTCAAACGCCCCTGTCAGCCCCGATGGGCTTTGGAACCCCAAATCCAGTTTGTTATGAATGAAATTACAGAAATCGAATAAGGTAAACACAACTGAGAGCCAACAAAAGCTTGCTCGAAAAAAAGCTAAATTGAATTCAAATTGGTTTCGTCGGGTATTAGGATGGCCGGGGGAATTTTAAGGCGCATACAATAATAGCGTAGTAATAATTTAAAGTAGCGTTTGTGCGAACGCGAGAGACTAGATGATGCGATTGAATCAAAACATAGATATTATTGTAAAGGGATTGAGGCATATACATTATTTGTTGGACAGTGATCGTGAATGGATATATTCAATATTTTTTAAGAAGAGGGGAGCAAGTGGTTGCCATTGCTTATAGGTACCGAACAACCACATGAAATGGCGACTAGCGGACTTTTGAGATGAGACAAAAGCTCTTATGGTGAAAATTAGGAAGTTCTGTAGATTCAGAAAAATTGCTCGACAGCTGAATAGATGTGTACGACAAGAAATTCCTGAGGAAACCTTAAAACAATAATGTATGAGTTATTTTTTAATTCCAAGTGCTATTTCTATATAAAATTTTAACACTAATTTTAAATTTTCTAAAAAAGTTTAATTTATATGACAAACATATTTTTAATGTTTGTTTATGTACAACGAAAAGAAATAACATAAAATTGTTTCACGTATTTGAGTGGTGTGAGTTCAAAGCCAGAGATCAACAGGTATGCAAATAGTACTTTTAAAATGTTCACTCTGATGCAGCATTTGAAAAATTGAGGGATTGAAACTTACTAGTTTGAACATTAACTTTGAAATGCGCGCTTACCTGACAGCACTGCGGTTACCCACTCAAAACGATTCGACTTTGTTGCCTTCAACTTATTTTATAACGGTTTTGTCGAATTGAATTTTGCGGTTATTTACTTAACTCAACTTTGAGTTCGGTTAAAGTTATATCTTGAGTGTCCATTTAATGATCACTTTTAGGGGGGTTACATAAAATAATAATCATCGCAAACTCTAAATTTGATAAGACAGTTCTCAGAATGCTTATAGAATAAAGTTTGTGCATTAATTAAAGTACTAACTAAAATCTATCAATTACATGGTTTTATTGTCTTCCGTTGTAACTGTAACTTAAACTTGTATTAAATGTATAATATAGCCTTCAGATAACTAACAAAGTCGTTTTCCTGTATTAAACGAAAGGGGCGAATTTTAAAAAGTATGTTAAAATATCAATTTAAATCACATATATCGTTCATAGGTAGAAACATCGCGAAGCGCTGTAACTAATGCGTAATGTAAACTTCTACTTTAGTCCACAAATTTCCGAATTTTGTAAATTTCTATGTCCTAAAAAACATACTAGTTTAATTTCTGAAATTACAATTAATATCATATGGAATAATGGAGGGTTTACAAATCTTCTATAGTTTAGTACTTATTATACAAAACAGGCAGAGGTCATAAAATATAAATTATTTCGTTACAATCACTGCATTACAATTACACTCTACTATAATAAATAACAAATAAGTTTACCATATTTGATAGCTAAGGGATCGCTTTGTTTACCCATAAAATTTAAAGTAACACTCAACTTCAACCAGCAATATGAATTATTCATACAATTATATATAAGCTGCAATAAAATATTTCTACCGGGAATAATGGAAACAATGATTTCCAATATTCCCTTTATAATTCGTACTTATGCTAATAAAATTAAAAATACGAGCACATTAAAGAGATCACAACTTAAGAATAATATTTACAATTATTACTTTGGTACACTTCGAGCGGATTTTGCAGTGAACTAAATAACCAAGTAAGGTAGCATCTCTGTGTCCATAAATAAGCTTATCTCTTTTATAGCCAATTTCAAGAGCTAAAAGATCGTTAAAAGGGGAAGCCATTAGCGTAATCATTCCAATAACGTCATACAAACATGCAAACGTTAAGTGAAACTATTACGAACGTTTAGAGTTAGCTATAGTTTCTTTGTTGTTTTTGCTACCAGTTCGTGCTTCGTTAACAAAATTAAATTTTTAATTAGAAACAATTAAATACGGTTTTTACTACGTTGTGCAATTATATCATGGTGATGTTCTTTTTATTATTAGCTTCTACTAACAGCTCCACTCGTGTTCAGTCCGATTTTTTACACCTTGGGTATTATTTACTTTTAGTAAGATCCCTAATTTTTTTTTAAAAATATAATATAGCCCACTTTCGATAAACGTCCTTCGCAAAACTGAAATAATTTTTCAAATCAGACCAACGTTTCCTGAAATTAGTGCGTTCAAACAAACAAACTCTTCAGCTTTCTAATATTAGTATTGTTTAACAGTGGCTTTAGCGTCAGCCGCGTTGATTTTACATAAGATTAATTATGAAATAAAAAAATCCATGTTATTCTTTCAAATATCGGCTACCTACTTTTAAAAATACAGACAGAATGGATTTAGGCTGCTGAGATTACCTGTAACTAACAGACAGATAAAAATCTTGTAAAATATGTCTGTTATAAATACTATGCATATGTTCACATGTCATTACAAAGAACAGCTGCATCTTAAGGCGCTATTACAACTAAGGGCTGCAATTTAATGTAACGGGAATAACATAATTACATTTTAAAAATTCTATAAGCATATTATTTTTGAGGTTTAACAGGGAAAAACGTATAGAAATTTAGCCCAAACTTACGTTTGTCACATGGAAAGGTGAAGTGTGGAACTTGCCTGCTATTCTTTGAACTGTTCGTTCAAAAAAACTTAATATTCAATAGCTTAATCCAGTGACCTTCGTATCGCTGGTCTTAAAGGAAGTGTTCAAAGTCAGCAAGAAAGCCAACGCTAACTATGTTGATATTAGTTTTGAGACTGTCGATAAAATATAAGATTTATTACTCTTCTAGAAACTTTGAAATGTACTCGATACCGGCAATACTCGTACGTGACGTCACGTCCGAAGTGCATCGGTTCGCCGCAACTGACACGTGTCTAATTCTACTTTCAGACATTTCCAATTTTAAAATATAATCAAATTATATGTCAAAAGTATTCGAACGTTGCTAGAAAATATTTCGTAACAATTCTTTGTGCATCGGCACGAAACCTTTTTAATTAATATTATTTGCTTACTGCAGTATTTATCAGGCTTTTAAGAGCTTCATTTGTTTTAACAAATTTGATAATCGGACCTTGTAACTCAATACTAATTTAATTGTAATCGTATTGAAATAAAATTTTGCGTGAATGTCGCACAGATGATAGAACTAAGTGATGATGGACTTAAAGGCAAAGACTTGCTGACTTACACGAGGAGTGTTTTAAGCTTCACGTGAGTATCTGTTACGCAATAACACTTAAATGAATATACGGATTTTGATGCGAATATTATGTATGAAAGCTGATTTTATCAATATGGCTCTTGTCTATAACTATAAACATTAACAGATTCTATCAGATACAGCATTTCATGAATTTTTGACGATACTTGAAATATCGAATATTATTTAATTTACTTACAAAATAATTCTCATTAAAACCTATAAAACTTTTTGATTGTTATCAATTATTTATTAAGAGTATTTTTAATATAAAAAATCGTAGTCTAGTGTATTTCTGTACTTTTAGAAATTACCAAAAATTTAAAAAACTTCACGCCTTAATTTTTATTTAGTTTCGTTCTTAAAAAATAATCAGATACTATTCATGAATTTCGGTTAAGATCGTGCTTCTTATTTCAATTAATCCTTGTATATGGCTTGCCTGCGTTGACACGATACCAGCCTCTACCCGGCCAGAAAGAAAATTAAATTATTCAAAGCAATTAATAACTTCATACCGCATTTCTTGTACAAATAATTCTTGTTTACTTGATTGTAGCTTTCATTGCTCTCGCCAAAACTTTAGACATAATTGGCTCGCGTGCCATTTGCAATTTCGCTGTGGCTTTCTGATTTGAAATTAAGTTTTTATTACTTTACAAACTTTAGTACTAGACATTCCAGCTATAGCGGTTTCCATCGTAATCTTAAATCTTAATATTGGTTTATTTTACTGGATAATAAATTTAAACTTTGATACTATGAAGTAGATTTACGATATTAAAATTTAATGAAGGCGAAATTGTTAAATGTTAATCTAGAATAACGTTCTAAAAGAGTTTAGGTTAAGTAAAACAGTTTGTATAAAATTTTCCTTAAAGTTTTTGGTGTAGTTATTATAATAATTAAATGTTAGCAGTCTCTTTGCAATTTCCGAATTTTTTATTTTAACTCTTATATTACATAACTATTGATATATACATTGGTATTATATATGTCATTCAATTAGATAGTCTAACACAGTTCTATGACAAAATAAACGGAAGAATAATTTGTAACTTTAGGAACTAGACTAAAAATGTTCGATTAATACCGTATTTGATTTGGAAAGATTAAACATTTAGAATACTGTAATATAAAAAAGTATTGCATAAACTTTTAGATACCATATAGGTTCTATATATCCGCTGTACCCAACAATGTCTGCCCGCATTGGTTAACCGCACTGGCGTGCGGGTAGAATGTTATTAAACATTGTACATGACGTCTCATAACTAATGCAATAAATCAATAATTCAATATCACCTTTCGTAAAATGCAATTCAAGTGATTCACACATTCTTAACTCGGGAAAATATAAAACTTTTTTTTTTATACGGCGATATCTTAGTTGGACGTGTGTTTTCTGTGTGTAGAAATTTAGATGCGATTTTTTTAAATCTCGCGTGACTGAGATGGTTCTTAGCGACAATTTTTTTAATTCTGACGATTGATAATTTCGCAATGCTATTTACTTATAAAAATTTATAATCTTTAAAATGGAAACTATGACCATTTATTTAATATAATAATAATTTATCACAAAATTGATAGATTTAAAAACAAGTATTAAAAGTAGGTTTTTGGATATAGTACAATTAAAAAAAATTGATAGTGGAAATGTTTTGTTCTATTATAAAACGTATTGATAAAGGTTACATTAAGTGTATGAGTTAGATACAACAACGAAATAAATAATCAAATATCACTAAAATGGAAGTTAAAAAAGTCTTAGGTTACAAGAAAAAATAATATACCCGTTATCTTATAATGTATAACAGATCTTTTCGTCCTGACTTGCAAAGCACCACGTGGTCTCATACTATCATTATCATTTGCTCCATAATAAAACCTATAATAGAGCCACGATTGAAAGCCCCATTCCGACCCAATAACATTAAACATAAAGAAACGCCAGGGGGTAACTGTGTCACCCTTTATACAATTTTATGAGCGATTTATAAAAAAATCTAACGCCTATTGCATCTTTTTATCCGTCCAAAAGTTGATTTATTTTTATATCACTTTTATTGTTTGGATATCATTATACCTGCGTAATAAAAATTTAATAAACGATCCTTATGTTAATAAGATTTATAACTGTTAGGCATAACTCATTTGTTTAACAAGATCGTAAAATTTAACGTTTTATTTTTAATTAGAAATACTATCTGTTTGTTATTAACTGCCGGCATGTGACGTGTCAGTATGTTTACCTATCTGTCATCGGTATATGGCATCAAGCTATTAAACGTTTGAGCTAATTTTGATAGGGTTTTTTTATTTGAAAGCTAACCAATGGACATGGTTCTTAGATATGAAAATATATATTCAGGCGTTAATTAATTGTCGCGAAATCACTTAAATAGATAATTATTATTTTAGTGAAGTGAAAAATTGTTAAAGTTTGACAAGGGAATGTCTGATTGATTTCTCTTCGATATTTTTAATGGGTTTGAGATAAAAGCGAGAATAAAATTCTTCAAATAAAGCCGTCATCATAATGGATCTTTCGAAACCGCAAATTTTCACTTTATACTGATAAGAAATTTATTCAGTATTCAAGTATGGCACATAATGATGGAAATAACAGGGAATGAGGGCCAGTAATAATAATAAGTTCCTGAAGCTACTTCGTTTGAGGTCCTCTGGCGTCGCCGAATTGCTGTTATTACATTCCACGGAAGCTCGCTGAATATTACGGTAATATTATGCTTACTATTTTATATAATCATTTTGTAACATAAATTATTATTCAGACAAGAATACATAACGCGGTGATGACGAACTATGATTCCAATGTAATATTCCATATATTAGACACTATTCATACTATTTTTATAAATGTGAAATGTTATCAATATTTTAGATGTTACTAGCTGACCCCGCAAACGTCGTTTTGCCACATCAAAATAGGTGTTGACTGTAGATTGGTGAAAAATAGATGTTATCCGATTCTCAGACCTACGGAATATGCATAAAAAATTTCATAAAAATCGGTTGAACCATTTCGAAGGAGTATGGGAACAAACATTGTGACACAAGAATTTTCTATATTAGGTTTATACTAATGTTTATACATATGATAGTTTGTATGTATATCAAATTACGTAAAAACAAAGGAATGAGTTCTAATGATTTTTTCAATAAATGGTTTATTAGCTGAATACATAGGACATATTTTAATCCAAAAATCCTCCTAATTTCAATACTAACACCGATCAAATCGCGGGTAATATATATATATATATATATATATATAACTAGCTAGCTCGCGCAACTTCATCTACTTCACTTAACTTACTTGTTAACATCTATGGGGATAGTATATAAAACTTTTCTTTGAAAAAATACATTTACATACCAATTGTCATAAAGAACGGGCCACGTTTATAGATGGGAAATTTATGAAGTGCTAAGCTCGTATTGATTTCAGTCTTATGAATTTCTGAATTCTCGAAATAAAAATAAATAAAACCGGCAGTAGAATGTTAAAATAATATGGCTAAGGTCTTAATGTTGTCCACAGGTTTGCTCCTCCTTGTCTTGGAGGTGTCCATGACCGACAGAAATCGCTTCACTCCAGGCGAAATATTATAAAAAAATGCTTCAAACATTTGGTACATGAACGTCTGCAAACTCTATTTTCGAAGGTATTACTATTTATAGACTACTTTGAGTCTTGGTATAGACTATATGATAAAAATATCGTTAATACCCAAAATAAAACAAACTAATACAAGATTGAAAGAGCTATTTCGCTATCAATCATGTTATCAAAAGTGCCTATATTTAATAAGAGTATTTATAATAAATGTCGTAAAGTTTAGAAAGCCTTTTGACAGCTGATATGTGCTCCGCTAAAGTAATTTCCCCTTTGCCGTGTCGAAGTATTATGATTTATACGAATTTTCTTATCTACGTAACGTTAAATATTCATAAATGTTATTCATATTGAGGTAATAATCACAATGCTACTGGCTATTGAGGAAAATGTCAAAAAATAATATGTGATATAATCTAATAGGTAATTAATGACAATTGATGTAATATGGCTAAGGTTTTAAGGTTGGCGACGCGTCTTTCATATCTACTGATCTTGGAGATGTCTATGGGCGAAACGAATCGCTTAGTATTGGTGAATTGAATGCTCTTTTGCCTTCCTATCATAAAAAGAGTTATTCTGTTATATGAATGGCTTCCTAACAATTGATAATGAAATCTATCGATTTCTATTAAGCTTTAGCAATAAAGATTCTGATATTTCTAGCGATGGAAACGGAAAGAATATCGATATTTCATCTGTATAACGAACCCTTAATACTTATTCGAACTTTGACATGCAAATCGTGCGTTTCGAGTTGTCTATGAATTTTCATATTCGAAAAAAAATGGGTTGATAGTTTCACTGAAGCGTACTGAACCTCGTGTTACTCCTCTCAACAAATTGATTAATAGGTATGTGAGCTTTCCTAAGAGGTAAGTTTATATATTTAACGAAATACTCAAGTTGGAGAGATGCAAGTCTTAATCCTAGTGTCATTTTTGAGTAATGAAACGATCAACAAGACGTATGAGTACCTCTTGCTCAAAAGAAGCATTATAAAAACCATAAAAAATATGAAAGACAAGATACTAATTGGCATTATTTGTTCTTACAGATAATCTTTGTATAGATAAAGCCATGTTTTTGATAACATCTTGTTATTTTTAATGAAATTCTCTCCCAGCTATTGGATATTAGATACGTTTCGAGCCCCGGGTCCAACGGCACGATTGAAATTCAGAAATTCAAATTACTTCGCGACTAACTTTAACACAATTGCGTCTTGTAGTGAAACAGAACTTTGTGTACAAAAGACATTTTAATTTATTCTTATTTGCAGCAACCGGTATATTTTAGACATCCGTAAACAAACAAAGTTTAACGGAAAATTCCTAGCATTCATTTAAGATTAATTTTAAAGTTTTACAACTTTTCAATCTAAGAATTATTCAATAATGAATTACCAATAAATATTTCTTAGAGGAAGCTTTTGAATTCATGGAAATTTATAAGCGTTTTCCTTATAGAAATTATATAACACACTTTGTAAAAGACGTATTTTTAGTCTTGTTCCAAGTACATTTCACACTTACTGGGATATGTCTGTGTAAAAGCATTTATTACTTGTTGAACAATTTTTTGCACACAAAATTTAAAATGAACAATAAAAAATATAGCTTATTTCAATTGGAATATCGTAACCGAAAAGAAAAAGGGTAGAGCAAATTATATCTTTATAAGATTTTCTTCATTTAAACTTCACGAAATTAATAGAGGATCTAGAAAGCGTCTTTTTCAATTAGCTTCCGTGACGGAACTGTGCATTCATTTTAATTCAAACACGATGTGTTTGCGCGGTCTATCCATTTGTTGTGAATCGTACAAAAAGACGATAAATATAAATCAGTATGTTTATCAAAAACATCTCCCAAGTTGTACAATAACAATTATGTTCGACTTTATAACTTCTGATTTATAGCGATAGTGTTACCAAACTGCCAATTCAAAGCCACCATTTAACAATTATTATGCAGCGCCTAAGGGACTCAACCGAGCCTCATATTAAGATATCTCGGTCACATCGGTGCTTATGACTGGTATTTATCTCTACAACGTCTATATACCTGGTGATGATAGCCATGACAAGCACCAAAAACCTGTTCTCTGACGTCTTAAGAATAAGAGGCTCTAACCCTAGACTGTTTAATATATATCCATAAGCAGGTAAAAACCATTGGTTATACGAAGCAGGTGCTGTTTTAGTCGGTAAGAGTCCGACACTATCTGGGTCTTCCTTCCCAGATGTTCATGAGGATTTCACCCCGGCTTGTAAAACTAAAAAAAACCCCTAGACAGTAATAAAACGTCTTATTAAATGTAGATAATGTGGACAATGGTCTAATTCACATTGAGAATTTTAAATTGCCTAATGTAACGTTATTTGAAGCAACGAAAATTAATTTATAGGTGTCTATTATTCCTATATGTATAACTTACTATGACATAAGTGTAATCAACTCTTTTATTTCTTCAATTCAGAAAAGAACAAAGTCGAAACGAATCCGAGCAGTATTTAATTACTAGCTTCTGCCAGCGGCTTCGCTCACGTTCATTTCCATTTTTACACCTTAAGTTACATTATTGAACTTTTAATAAGTATTCCTAATTTTTTTGCAAATATAATTTAGCCTATAGCTTTCCTCGGTATATGTACTATCCAACACTGAAATATTTTAATTCGGACCAGCGGTTCCTGAGATTAGAGCTTTTTAACAAACAAACTCTTCAGCTTTATAATATTAAATATGGCTTAATAGTTTGTTGTTTGTCTTGAATTTATTCAGTTTGCATTTGCAATTGCTATATCGAAATTGTATTTTAAATTCTAGAGCATGCTAAAATAAACTAGGTTCAGACGCAATAATTTAACATAACGCCTACGATGCATTACAGAGTAATAAAATATTATACAGACTCATTAATCATACAGAAATTAAACTATCGCTGGGTAACAATTTCATAGTTGACATGTTGCGTGCGCACGCCCGTCAGACGGCCAGTCAATTTACATCAAATTACACAAGTGTCATTAACGGATTCCTATAAATTTTTATCAAAGCAAGTATCCGAATTTAGATCATCCTTAGTGGTAATAAGAACTAATTTTCAATCGCCGAGAACTGGCAGGACGCAATTTGAATCGCTACAATCTAAAAAACTGCAGCAAAAACCTGGTCCCACGAAAATGGAAGCCACAGATGACACTGAGGTGACTTTAATGACAATTTAATAGCATCGCCGTCGCTGTGAGAGAGAACATGTAATCAGCGCAAATGATAAGATCCCATTACATGAGGCTGCCGTTTTTTGTTGAAACAAATCATTTCGTAGAAGTCTCAGGTTTAAAGGAATAATTTGGAAAATACATTAGATTATGACTTACAAAAAACACTGATTGAATGATACATCCTTGAAGTATGCAAATACGGATGTCTATTGTTGTAGATTTATTAAAGGTTTAATGATTTAGAAAACATTAATGGTCTTCGTAAAAAGCTTAAAAATAACTCAATTAAACAAAATATATTTTACACTTATTGTTATTATCATTCAAATCATCTTAATCATAGTGTTGGGAACGTTTTGAATATCGAACAGTTTACGACAGACACTGACATAATACCGTGGCGTAAGACGTTTTCGTTATTTGTAAATAAAATGGCCTTTAGTATGTTTGGTCTGAAGACCCGCAGTAATTGCCATTATCAAAAGGTCAAACGTGCTCGCTTGATCTCCAATCGAATCTAATTCCTCTTGGTCTTAGTCGGACCCTCATTTTATTAAACAAAGATGCGCTCCATAAAACTAAAGGATTCTAAAAGTATCCTAAGAATAAATTTCACGTTAAAATAATGTTAGAAGGTATTCTCATAGCGGTACGCCATTTGGAATAATGCCACATTTTTATGCTTTAAAAAGTCTGATAAAAGATTTTAGGATAGATACTTGACGTTTTATATTCACTCCGAGTTCTGCTTGTCATGCACGAAACGACTCTTTAGTATGCAGGTCCTGTAAACTCACTTATTAGTACGAAAAATCTCAAGAATCCCCCTTCTTTCGAATATAGCAAAGTTTTAAAGCTAAATGTTGTGTGTTCGAATTTAAAGTTCGGTTGTATCTAATGTTTAATACATAGCTGATATTGCTTTTGATAAAGCGGTTTAAACGAATCTGAAATTTAAAGTGCGATGGAATACTAATGCCTGTGTTTTCTTTCTATAGTCATAAATATTAAGTGCAGCAGCTGAGTCGACATGTATGTGTGTTTACACTGCTTTCAAATATTATGGAATTTAAAATTAATACCATCTGCCAAAAATATTGACAGAGTTGTCATGCAGAGTTTAATTGATATACTCGAGTCTGGCGAAGACATGACTCATTATGTTGAATACTCAATACAGTGTTTAAGTTTTAAAAGGCGAATCAGTATGGAATGGCACTTTCTACTGGTGTCCAACAATGCTGGATTAATCTATCTTGGCAGTCTGTAGGAAAAATATAAGTAGACTCTTCGTAAATTAACGTCCTTAACTATTTATTATCTATATTATTGGTTAAAAGGCTACAATATTAGAAGCTAATGTATTATAACAGTTGATTTGCACAGAGAGTATTCCGGGCACACCGTTTCTGGTATAAAGTAGTTCTAATAATGTATACAAATAAATAAAATTGACGTTTATATTTGTAACATCAAAATAAAAAGTTTGTTGTCAATTCATATGAAATTGTCTATGTTTCCTGGTCATTAAGATAAGATAGATAATAAAATTACAAAATACTTTTTAAAATTCTGTAAGATAAATGTTTAACAATTTATAGAAAAATTTATGGATGGACCACTCTTAAAATTTAGGGGGAGGAAGCTGTCTGATTCGCAGACAAATAAGCACACAAAATGTACTAAAATCGGTCGAGCCATTTCGGAGGAGTTTAATTACACCATGCCTCTTGGTTCTGACTAATCTCCGATAAGCTACCTTCTTGGGAGATAGCATATATTATGTCTAATTTAAACGACTTATAGAACCATCGTCATAATGTACACATAATAATAATTTGAGCGTAACTTATATGATAAAAAACTTCTTTAATTCAACTTAGTGCTAGAACGACTTATCTCTACGCTTCAATACAGTTTGTTGAGGATTACGTATGTTCATTTCTCAAAATGTTATACATTTGCAAATATGTTCAATCTACTTCTTTCTATATTGTTTCAAAAGAGACTGGCTGTGTAACATAATTGTATGTGTCGAATCAAACGAATTATTCAAATTCGACATTCATTGTTCTATGATGACCTACAAGTTTTTTGACTCGGCAACTTACATCATCGTTCATGTTATTTTAGACAACGCAATGTTAATTCAATCTTGTCGCATTGATGTTCATATTTTGTTGTATAAAAGTCCGCCTCTTTTAGATCATGGTTTGAATAATAATCACTAAAAAGGTTACATATATACATATAAATAAACATATATCTAACATTCATGGGAGAAGAGAAAGCGAAAGGAGTTTGTCAGGATCGTGGCAAGGGGAAAGCCACAGTCTCTACTTACGGCAAAGCGGCGTGAGTATAACAGGTGTTAGAGACCGCTCCCGAAAACGAAGACAGATGATAGTACTCATGACATCTTTGATGATGGGACGGAAAAAATCGACCCTTAATAAAAAAAAATCATATTTTTAAAACGATTTATTAGCGTTATTTCGTTCCATCGTGTTAATCCAGATGTTTTTGTTGTCACGTTTCTTTGCTGGTTCTTTTTTCTTAGTATAGTAATGTATTTTTATGAA
>JAOSYY010000001.1:11624906-11637008 GCA_025727935.1 Hebomoia glaucippe | reverse complement strand
CATTTTTCATTATCAAATTTTAATAGCACCAAATTAGTCAAAATTAAA
The DNA here is from genome assembly GCA_025727935.1 of Hebomoia glaucippe. Taxonomy (NCBI): domain Eukaryota; kingdom Metazoa; phylum Arthropoda; class Insecta; order Lepidoptera; family Pieridae; genus Hebomoia; species Hebomoia glaucippe. The sequence continues at coordinate 11,636,960 of JAOSYY010000001.1, read as the reverse complement.
ACAAGATAGATGAAATTAATCTAATAATTGAATAAAACAATCTGTAGTCTTTAATGATTGCCTTAAATGTGTAAAATTTCGTTCTCCTCAGTCCGCGCAATTTTCGTAAAAAGGGGTTCAAAGTTTTTACTTTACGTTTTAATATATAGATTTAAAATAAATTTATACGGGTATAAGGAGACCGCTTCCGAAAATGAATAGAGAAGATAGTACTCATGACACCTTTGATGATGGTATGGAAAAAAAATCGATCCAGACAAAAATAAACATTTTTAAAACGTTTTGATAGCATTATTTACACTCCATAATGTTAGTACAGCTAAATGAAACAATCGTTTCATAAAAATGCATTACTTTACTAAAAAAACAGATCCAGCAATGAAGCATGGTAACAAAAACAGCTGCACTAACATGATGGAGCGAAATAACGCTAATAAAACGTTTAAAAAATAATATCTTTTTTAGTCAAGATCCATTTTTTTCTTTACCACATCATCTAAGGTGTGAAGAGTCATCTGTTTTCGTTTTCAGGAGCGGTAACCTGACATCCGTTATATCAATACGTAAAATATGTTTTGTTTGCGATTATTACAAAAAAACTCATTTATATTGATGTGACTGAACTTGTGAATATTTGATAACTACCAAAAAACTTTTCTCTTACAACCCACTTAGGGTTGTTTCCTTTTTATGGTATCATAAATTCTAAGAACAAATGTGATACTTTTGACAACATAACCTTCGCGATTTTATGTAAGCCATGTTTTGTGAATTTTATGCGAACGATAATAAAAAACATTTTATTACCTAACAAGAAATATCATCAAATAATTGTATAATACATAAATTATTTTTGTGTTTTTGAATTGAGTATTCAGAAGTTACAAATTTAATAAGTACAAACAAGGATTAACGACAGAATAACTATTAGTAGTGAGAAATAGACTTATAAAAAATTTATAGACAAAAGAAACGCGAATTACAACACTTTACTTTCCATTTATAAACGGAACGTATGGTTTATAAATTCCTTCTGCCACATTAAGTACTGAAAGTTTCTTAGTTACAAATGAAACTAATGTTTACTAAAAAGACACACGAGACAATGTCCAATAAAGGTGAATTTTCCAAACAAATTGCTTATAAAAGCAATACTATCGAATAGCATATAGACTGATCGTAGTAGGTATTATTATATAATGTTTGGACATATTGATATTTTGCAATGTTTAATGGTTTGGTAGGGAAAAAAACAAAATGCGAGCCTAAAAGCTCATCTCTTTATGCGGCCACGTTTGTGTAATCAAAAGGTTAAAATTATAGCGAAACACTATATAAATGAAACAATGTATTGTTTGTGCACTCAAAAGTGACGTTTTCGCTCTGATCGAAGTTTAAAATGTCATAGCCGGTTTTTGTCTGTACTTTGTAGTTTAATTTTATTTAAAAAAATATCCAACTCACTATTTATACAAAATACGTGTTTTGTATTTCATAACTCAAGTTTAATTAAATTTGTACAAATAAATAAATTTGAAGTATAAGTTTTTAATGTGCAACTAACGGATTTTTTGTAAATGAATATAACTTATAACAGAAAAACTATTTAAAATTGTATCGGTCTGTCGAGTCTCGCTAATCTTGGAAACGGTTCGAGCAGTTATAAAATCGACCGGGCGGCACTGTTAGTAAATAAATAATATTCGTAATTGTGTTTTAGTAACTGTCATTACGGTTTATTGTATCACATTTAAGTCACCATATTTGAAATTAGAATTCAGATGTCACAGCTATTGGGAAAAACAAAAAAAAGGGGCGTACGAGACAATGTACGAGTAGGGTAAATTCCAAAATTAGTGTGTTCCCTGAGTGGCGTGGCCAAATGCACGCAACATTGATATGTGTTATTGGCCATGACAGTCTCCTTGCGTCTACACGCGTACACCCTATTCGTATTTTTGTCACAACTTGCCTGTCACCATTCGTTTGTATTTACTCAGATGAAACTTTAAACAAACATTATCATTTCGGTTAGAATTCGGGAACAAAATTAGTCATGAATTTATTGCCTTTCATGAATTTCTAAGTAACGTCTGTGAGACACGTCTGACGACGATTTTAATATAAAATTTGTGTACAAAATATTTACATGATATTTATTTTTAGGGACGTGAATATTTACAACAAGAATATTTCGGTTTCAATTATAAAGTAATCCATTATGAGCGCAGGCCCGTTTTTTGTCCATTTTGTGAGACCATTTTTTAAGATCCATTGAATTTTTAGTTATACCCCAAAAAAACTAACAAGCTTCATCTGGATAACATTACAAAAACAATAAATAACGACATTAGCCCTCTTGGGTTTTAGGGATTCCTCTTATGTTTTTAAATAGAATTTATTGGAAAAATTGTTCTTATGCATCATTGTTTTTGAAGTAAGGAAGTAAGTATGGTACTATTCATAATTTATTGCTTTTTATATAAGTGATTGAAGACTTCTTGTAATATCTTTACCAAACAGAGATACCTTTCGAGTATAAAAAATAATAACAGATGTACCTAATGGCTAAGTCATTAGGGTTAGCAATGCATCGCCTAGATTTCATAGTCTTGGAAGTCTACATTAGCGACAGAAATCGTTTACAATTAGGTGAACTGAATACTGGTTTCCTTTTTTTTTCTAAAAAATATTTGCAAAACATGAGAAAAACTGGCACTGTAATTTTTATTCCCTTTCGTGCAAAAACGTACTGACACATAAAATAATAATTTATTAACGTCACAATTTATATTCCGTCCAAAAATCTGTTGAAATAATCGAAAAAAATAACCATTTAAAAAAACATTCAGCTTAAAGTTTTATTATTCACTGCAGGCTTTTTTATTTTAAATACGACACTTAAAACTAATAAAAAACCAACGAAATGGGCATATTTCATTATTTTTTTTTCTCTAAAACAACGGGGTGCCGTGTTTTTGTACGTAGAATACTGATCGTGTCTCAACCCACGCGGTCCCAATCATCGTTCACACTTTAAGTGATTCCAGTAGTGAGATATACATTACTATTAAAGTTATCTATATCAATGCGTGAAGTGAAATGTTCGTATTTTAAGATTTTACAAAACATTGCTGGCAAGAATCTGAAAAGTAGAATTTATAGAACTTATAATGTAAGGAGTAACGTAGTAGCATTTATTTTATCATCATCACCTTTAACTATGAAAAACTTGTAATTCCGTAACTATGCTAATATATTAAAGTTGAAGAGTTTGTTTGTTTTAACGCGCTTATCTAAGTAACCGCTAATGCGATTTGAAAAATTCTTTCAATGTTAGATACTACATTTATCGAAATAGGCTCTAAGCTATATTATATTTTCAACAAAATTAGGTATCCTTACTAAAATCCAATAATGTAACCCAAGGTGTAAAAATAGAAACGAATGCGACTAAAGCAGCTGTCAGAAGCTATATTTCGTATAGAATAGTAGTAAATAAAACTAGCTTTGCGATTGGTTTTATAATTTTGTCTTTAAAAACCTGAGTAATTATAAAGAGGTCAAATTGTACCTAAAAAGACGTAAAAATATTATTTACCTAAACTGAATATTTATCTTCAAAACAAATTAAGGCAACTTATAAAACTGAGTGTACATGGCTCGGCATGAAGTTGAGACACTATTTGAATTTCAAAAAGCTCGTGGGGCATGTTTATCATCAATACAAAATGCATTTAAATTCAAATGTTCAAATTGATACTTTGCCCTCATATAAATATCGAACACATACACTAATAAATTATAAAATAACGATTATTCAAATACCTATGAAACACTTTTTTCTTGCATCGACACCTCTAGGAATTTTGATCGTTAGATCTGGCCTCTTGATAAGTGACGGTCTCTCCATCAATTTAGTCCAAAATATTTGTTAAGATCGAATCGTTTTTATGGCTTTTAAAAGATTAATGCCGAGATAAAAAGATTTGGCGCGACGAAGATTGGATGGAATTTGGAGACAATAAATTTTGACACCTTATTTGGATTACATAAATAAAATCGTTTGTTTTACGAAGGGCCGTATGCTCAAATGATTTATTAGAGATAAAATAGCATATCCCCACTTTATTTCATTTCCCACCCTTTTATTGTAAAGCTTATGCGTATACGCAGAGTAAGAGTTGGCCCCGCCTTCGACACATCCTACTGGGCTTTGTTTAAAATTATGAAACTGCCGATGCGTGAACATACACATTTCTCATACTTGTGACAGTAATAATGCTTGACAAATTATAAATAGCCGTTCATCATGCTGTTGTTTTATTTTTATTATAACTACGTAGTTTATTCAGATAGCTCAAGTATTAAAAAAGTAAAAAGAAACGCATTAGAAATAAGTTGTTTACCACACCACGATAGGGAACAAGCATTTTATTTACTTTCAAACCAACAATCGATTTCCATGAACTTATAAAAGTAGAGCCCATTAAAATACGAATAAAGTAATTTGTCAGTGTCTTTTATCAAGATGATTTAACTCGAAACAAAAGCTTCAAATTTTTCATTTCAGAAGTTGGTCAAACACGAAAGCGATTATCCGATCGGCCGATGCGGCTCCGGGAACAAAATTTACGAGCATTAAAACTATCTCCATTTCATCGCAGGCTTCAAGGCTTAGTCTATGCCTTTAGAGGCAGCTGCTTTTAATCGAATCCCAATCAACTTCGGTACGACGTTAAATAGTTTACCAAAGTATTAAATATGTAATCAAAACTACCGCTTTCACAAAACTATTAAAGTGATAGTCTCCATCATATATTTTGTTAATAATCCCTGGTAATACTGTTCGTGTTTGCGTTATTTATGATTGTAATTCCGATGCTGATTAGTTTTTACAACTGACACATAATCATGATTTAAAAACTTTTAATTGGGAATCAATTTGTGTTATTGTGATTATTGCAACTTGACGAAGTTCCCATCATTGGTCTAAACATAATTGATAAAAATGTATTTACAAAATGAAAGATGTAATCCAGGGATAAGTTTCATTAGTTTTAAAAACGGTATCGTTTTAATACGTCCAAACGACTAACAATTTGATAGCGCGATCGATCGTGAGAGATAAAAGGAGATCATTAATTTGTAAATACAACGTAGGTGTCGGTTGTGGACTAAGAAAACGGTAATGTCAAAAATTGGACATCGACACAATGGAAGAAGGGAGATTAAAAGCGAATCGCTGTACCAGTAGCAGACACATCATTTATCAGGACAAGACCAAACTTAAACTTGAATTCCAACGGTTTCTGAATGAATAAATCTTTTTACCATATTCGTTCCGTACCGTGAATAGGCTCGAAGTTAAACTCAAAAGTGATTGTTAAATTGTATAATGCTCTGAAATCATACTATAAATCTATGAATTTTAATGCATTTTAACAAACAATTAAGCTCGGATTTTCAAATACAGTTTAGCTTACAAAATCAATATAATTTCAAATAGAAATTTTATTTTAAGAGATATTCCAAATAATTTAAAATTATTCAACTGATATTAAATTTAAGTTTTAGTTTTAAATGAAATTTTACAAGTCACAGTTGCATGTTACTCAGACACGCTAACAAATAATAATTCAAATCAGCATGTTTCTTACAGATAATTAGGTGACTTATCAAAATCAGTGTACCAAAACGATTGTATTGGAATCCAGTCACGGTTACATTTAAGGCTCCGTTTCACTTCAGGCCATGAGAGTAATTTTCATCCTAAAATGAATCAATGTAAAAAATTATATTCAAATTTTGAATTTTCTCGATTCTTTCTAATCTTGATTGGAACCTTTAAGAATATAAAAAATTATGACTGCAAACGATACTCTGTTAAAAAACCATTTTAAGTTTCTTAGAAAGTCTTTGAGCAAAAATTGTTTAATAATTGAATTCTTGCAACTTTATAATTCGTTTTTAATGAGAACCGTTGTTCACAAGCAGGTATTCAAAAGCTTTTTCTGTAGCACATTCTTTATTGAGCTTTATCGTCGAATTGCGTGACAATACACACTGCATCAAGTTTTAACCAACGGTACGTCATGTAATTCCCAGTAACGATGTGTTTCTTTTGCTGTCACATAGCGCCGACTTGTTAAAGCATTAACTGGTGAATGTATCCCAAAGTATTTAGTATAAAATATTGGCTCATTTAAGCTACCTTATTTTTAGACACACAAAATCATTGGGCGAGATTTCGAAATTTCAAATGAACACCAAGCCCAGAATTTTGGCTTTATGCAAATAGCTGATGTAGTTATAAATCTATGAACTCTAAGCCTTAGAAATCTGATAGTTTCCCAAAGTATAAGTGGAACGTTAGAATGTAGAGAACTTGATTTAATAATACGGGACTATATTCGTAAGTAGAAATTTCAAATGTTGCAGTACAAGATATCGATATAAATCGACGACAACTTCACACCAAAGCAGATTGTAACATCAGCTTATTACCACGAGACAAATAAATTCCATCACCTTCGTTATCTCAGATCTTTAGGAGAAATCCGAAACCGTAAACATGCGCTGAGCATACAGTGTTAACTATTCATTCGGCGTGTCTTGGGAATATATTGAACAAAAGACGGGCACAGAATCCGACTACACTATTTCTCACTACTTCGGTGCGATGTAATCAGAGAAGACGACGTGTCGCGTTTATTTATGTATGAACAGGGCGCGGGCGAGGGTGGCCCAAACGCGGGATACAAACAGAATAATATTGATGACACTCCGGTACGAGGGGTCATGAATCATTAATCGTCCGGTCTCCTCTACGGCTCTATTACAACTGCCTCGTCGGATAAGCCTCCCTTCATGAGGTGAGGTCATACTGACATACACCTCTAACACTTGCTTCTCTCATAAATTATGAACTCGCATATTTTTATGATTCGCCTTTCTCAGCTTCTTCCGGAGATTTTTATATTCTCCTCGAAAATGTTTCACAGTGAATTTTTTAAAAGCAAAAAGGTTCTTCGAGATAGCATAAAATTCATAAAAGCATATTTTATTCATTAGAAATGTTAGATCAGAAGGCGAAATATCGAAGATTGTAACCGACATTATCGTCTTCTTTAACCTGTCAATTGAAGACGTTTTCACTGAAGTAATCCCATTTATGTCGGATGTTTCCGGTTTATTTAAAATACCGATACATGATCAAAAGGATGTTAAGAAACGTCATTAAGTATTATCCGTTTTAAAATGACTATCACAGTGAGGTAGAAATAATTACAGAACATAAAATATTCCAATTTCAATTCACATTTACTAACAGCTGCGAAGTTACGATCAAAAAACAAGTACGATTCTTAAACAAAAACCGAAAGCAATTTAAGTTAATTCAGTAACCAACAGACATGGCTACTTCCAAATGAACTCAAATGTAACAAAAACGAGAACAAATCGTGAACAAAAACGCAGGTCATTTCGACGTGGAAGCTGTTTATTTTTTCTAAGCGCCCAGAGGACATGCATCCGAGACCTTAAGCTTTTTGTATACTGAACAAAATTCGATTTCACCTCGTATGAAACGATAAAATAACAGTGTCTCAGTAGCTTCGGAAAGGGACCGTAAGGGGATGCCGGAACGCTCCTAAATTTCTAATCGGGACTGTGTTTTGAGATGACCGGGTTAGTTCTTTATGCGCACTTTTTGCAATAACTTAAGCTTCAAGGTGAAACGGATATTATTCTCGTCGATTGCTTTTGCATAACTGACTAGTTCGCTGATATTTGATAGCCCATTGATGATCAAATGATTTGAAAATTTTGAGAATTGAGATCATGTTCTGTCGGCAATTAATCTTTATAGATACCTGTATATAATATATTATAACCTTTTTTCTAGATGAATTAAAGATTATCTGATCTTTTTTTAGTTAGCATAAATCTTAGAAGTCGAATTTAATCTAATTAGAGTGTATTATACATATTTGTTGTTCGGATGATAAAACAATAATTTCATTTACACATGAAGCCTAAAATTCGAGAGTAATTTTTAATATTTATTAAATTTCGTTACTTCTCTTGTATTCCTAAGGAAATGTGTCTTATGTAAACGTTTAACGTTCTTCAAATAAAATTATCTGTATTCTACAAGAAAACAACTTGAACAAAGTTAACATGACAAGGCAGCTTCGTAGACACAAACAAAATATTATTATCTTACTACCTACTTAGAAGAAAAATTTTAAAATTCATCACACGTCCTCAGACTTGCCATGAAGGCACGTTCTAACAAAAACGCTCGAAAACCTAAAAAGAACCAGAAAAATACAAGTGAACATATTTAAAAAGGACGTTACAAAAAATCGTTACTACGACAGTGCATGACAATGACGCAACCTCCTCTGCGCTCGTTTTGAGATCTTATGAAATAGACTTTAAAACTATTTAAATCATTTGTATCACAATTGGTCATTTATGGTACTGAAGTCAGCAGATGACTTGTTAATTACGCAGTCCGACTTTACCCGCACTAATTTTACACTATGCATTCATATAGACTAAAGTAAAAAATTTAAAATTGGCCATAATAGAAAAAAAAATGTATCATTAATTTATATAGATAATAAAAAAGTGTTAGCTGACACACCTATAGTGTTACGTACAAATATTTACCATCTCTACGGGCGTTAAATCAACAGAACCAATATAAATAAATATCCTAAACCGACGTTGCAGTTTATAAGCCCATAGATAGCAGAAACCTTGTTAGTAGAAGCCATAAAATAAAATAAAAAAAGCTTTTATGAAGCATTTGATTAATTGAATTAACATATTGTTACTATGTTTCTATGCACTACCCTTGCAACATTTAAAATGTAACTAAAGATTTTAGATCGGTACCGATTTTTTTTTCACATAATTGCTGCATTTCACGAAGCAATCATAATTTGAACAAAGGCACGAAGACTAACTACCTATCCTTCCGCCCTTGGATACATCACGCACATCCCTTCACAAATAGAGTAAAAAAGCTAATGCCAAGCCATTGTGTTCACCTTAGCAGGTAGATGAACAAAAAGGACGGCTAAAAGCAAGGCGTTATGCAAAAAATCGTGATCGAAACAAGGATTAGCAGATGTCAATTTTTGAAACGTGTGTTATTTGTATCTTTTGTAGTTGATGTATAATGTTGAATCTGTAAATAGCGATTACCTTTACAAATTAGGTACGTAAATGTGAGCGAAAGGTGGATGAGGCTTATATGCGCTTTAATACAGACTAACAAAAAAAGTATAATAATAATCGTATCTACCTGAATATTCTATTTCATATTTATCACTTAAACTATTACATAATTTCGAAAGTATTACGTTTGATAGTATTTTTATTTTTCAAATACAGACATAGTAAATTAACGCTCTAGTATAAAAAATAGATCTATCCTATTTTTTAAATTAGCATAAAATACACATAGGCATCAAAATTACATGAACATCGGTTTAGTAATTTTATATTTAATCCCAAACAAACGTGACACGAGATTTTTACACCTTGCGTTACATTATCGGACTTTTAGTAAAGAATCCCTTTTTTTAAATATAATATAATCTAGAGCCTTCCTCGAGAAATGTACTATCCACCACTGAAAGAATTTTTCAAATCGGACCAGCGGTTTCCGAGATTAGGGCGTTCAAACAAACAAACTTTTCAGCTTTATAATATTAGTATATATTAAATGTATTATCAACAAAAACTCTCAAAGATATTTCTTGGAAGTGGTGCAATTAAAACAGGAGGATAAACAAGTATCTAATCTCAAAGGATATATTAATAAAGTTTTATATTATTACTAAGTCAACTTCAAGAAAAGGTCAGTTTAGATGAATTTATATACAGCGACTAATTTACTTCCAACGTTAGCCGTCTCGATAGCCGATACTTTATGTGCCATTGAAATCGAACTCCCGACTTAAGGACCAATACAGGGTTTTATTTTTGTTTTCAAACCTTTTCTTGAATTATTTCGTCAATAAGTCGAACAGTGAGGCTTTTGTTTGTCGTCTAGACTCATTGTTGCCGGCTTTAAGCTCTATATTTAAGTTTTAATAGCATTTTTACGACTTATTAAGCGAACGAATGCTGCTCATTCGACTTTATATTTCTTAAAAATTGAATCTTTAATATTACGTTTTTTAATTACTCATTGGGAACCAAAACGTTTTTATAGTATATTACAGTGCCTCGATAACTATAAACATAAGCCTCAGTAACGTATAACATTAGATATCTGTTACTGAAAGTCCCGTGAAAAGGATTACCTCCAAGTCAAAGAGCCTCAAGATGAAAATGCACAAATTGTGATAGTCATATGCATATAAAAACATTATTTTTAAATTATACAATAGAATTATAATTTAGTATATACATTAAATAATAATTATGTAAATAATTTTGAATTTATTTTAAAAAAATGTTTTTAAATTTTATGGTTATTATTCTCCACCGGGGCAATAGTAAGTTTGGAACCGCGGCATCATGGCCGTACGGACAGTGGAATTGTAGAAAAGCCAGGGAAGTTTCAGTAGGTATGCCCTCCTAGTACTCTGACAGCCCAAGAAGTTCGTCAGCAGAGTAACAATGGAAGGGCAAGGCCCACATAACCGGCTAGCGCTAGGCTTAAAGCATTTCGTCCACGTCAAAAAAAAGAAAAATATTTATTATTCTGCTTCATTTATAAATATATGGGAGTAGCCAGTTACTAGATAAGTATAGTCAAAGTATATATAGAAAGATGTAATATATAATATGATATAATATATAGAGATAACATATAATGTAACATATTATAATATAATAAATAAACAGGGCTGCGTTCCATTATAAAAAATACAGTTTCTATGTTAGCCGAAATATTTTATAAAGCTTTGGCGTATCCTAAGATTTTCAATTTTTATTTAATACGTAATAAAATACTTTTACAAAGAAACATTAAAAAATAAAATGTAAGTATATAATATTTTATTAACATATCAAATCTCTTATATTCCTATACGTGTATACTATCTTAGTTCAGATACCAGTAAGTTTTTTAGCAATTAATTACATTGCTGAATAATTACATTTGAACAATAATCCTGCCTTTTACTTATCGCATTCTTAAATAACTAGAATTAGTTCATTAATCAAAATGGTTCAAATACCCGTTCGGTAACCAGCAACTTAGATAAATACTATTTAGAAAGTTAGAATAAATTGTATACTGCTTTGTGATAAGCTTTTCTCTGAGCTTTTCGAAGTCGGAAAACCGGAATGCTAATGTTGATTAATATTTAAATTATATTATTAGATATGCAATGTTGAAATATATAATTAAGGTACATTTCGGTGTAATTTACCAAAACTATATTGTATAATAACTATCATAAAAATTACATAAACATTTGCAATTAAAATTTATTAAGGCGTAAAAGAATTTTAAATTATACAAGTATGTGGCAGTTCAGTAGTACGCTCGATATTGAAAACGTAATCTAGCTTGAGAATTCATCAAAAACTATAAAAAACGTTTAGAGAAGTTTTAAAATTGGATTCAAAATTAAGTCACGTATTCCAATAGCTAACCTATTTTTAGAAGTATTATGTACCTTTGTAGTTTTTGCACAAAGATTATTTAATTAATGTATTTGACAGTGATGGACTTTCACGACAGAAATAATCCGTTATACAGTAAGGTGTTAGTGGGACAGTCTGTTTTATGGACATAATAATGTGAGCTTGGCGACTTAACCCATATAATCATTATTATTATTAGTACACTGGCAATTTTTGTTAATGGGATCGCAAAAATAGACGGAAATAGCATATTTGACTCAAAACAACGAATTTCCCAAATTAATAAAAATTAAATTCCTCTCACGGCTTCACTAAAAACACAATTCATATTTTCCTTTTGATTCCGATTATTTTAGACGTTAATGGTTACGTATAACAGAATTTTTCGTATTTATGATTCAAGTTAAAAAGGTATACGTCTGCTTATTATAGAAG
>JAOSYY010000001.1:11554370-11567383 GCA_025727935.1 Hebomoia glaucippe | reverse complement strand
ACATTTGTCCTAAATACATTTACTGGACCTAAAAGATTGCACCGCATTTATAAAAAACCAAATTGAATATTAAACATGTCTTATCGTACTTAAGCTTATAAAATGTTTATTTAATATGGTATATAGAAAAGAAAGTTAATTTACCTAAGTTTTTATAAATGTCAATGTTCTTAAGTGAGGTGTGGAAATGAGGTTGCATATAAGATAACTTTTTTTTTATATCAGGGTAACGCAAACGACCAGTAAATAACATACCGTACACGCTGGAGACCTTAATACATCAGTTATTATTTATTTTGAGTATTCTAAAACCATAGGTTGAAGTAGAAACACTAACACCACTCGACGAACTTTCCGTTTATATACTATCATTTATATAATTAAATAATATACTTCGTTGACGTTCAGTTCTATCCGCATTCTTTGATGTATTAATGTTGATGATAAAATGAAAGCAGCCCAAATTACGACTTTACACACGAGACATCAGCAAATAAATATAAAAACTTTATTAAAAACTGTTTAGCCGAATCGAAGATTAGGCTCAAGAAATAAACATACAATTTTACTATAAAATATGTTTCTGACTTAAATATATACTTTCAGTTGTATTGAAAAAAATGTTATTTATTTAAATTTACATACATCAACTGTATTTATTTACACAGATAATGCTAAATTTCACAGTTTTTCATTTTAACAAAAAATCAATTGAATTGGTAATAACAAAACCTGTTATACATTACAGTATATCAATCAACATCAATTAAGATTGGTAATTAAAGAGTTGAAACCTTGTCGTTGAGCTTTTAATAGAACCAAAATCTTATGGAATCCGGATGCGTAACACTATTCTAAATAGATCATTAAGCTTTCTTGACATTGAGCTTCGTCTAAAAGCTGGAAGGGCATCTTTGTGACCGAAAGAAAACAGGAAATACTTAATAATCTTGTTACTTTAACCTGTATACATTAAAAAAGAAAACTTTATCGAAGAAATCTCAGATAACCGTGGCTGTAAGTAAGCACATTATTTTTTGTACCTTAGTGTATTTTGAAAAACATTACATGTTTTTTGGGAATCTTTCTGAGTTATATTTAAAATTTACATATATTAAGGATAATACCTAAAGGTACTATGTCATATAACAGAATATTACTGGGTAACAATATTTTTTGTATGTGAAACAGCATTCATAATACGTGTGAAATTAGATGCCGTGTCAAAAAAATCTTATCCTGTTTCACTTTGATAGTAGCAAAAAACCAAATGTGTGAGATTTGGTGATAATGTTACGGTTTGGCGCAAATTAACCTATAACTATAACTAGAACATATATAAAATCTCAGACTTTGTATAAAGTCGTCTTACTTGCACTCATTTATGTCATAAAAATATTTTTAAAGACGGCTTCCATGATTTCGTCTTAAGAAATCCTTCGATGTTCGTATTTTTAAAAAATAATGTTTGTACATATATACTTGAACTCAGAAACTATTTGACCGATCATTTTTTCAAAAAATTGGTATATATAATATATTTATTCACGGAAAAGTTTTATATAATCGCATAGTAGTAACGTAAATGGTTAAAGTTACGTAATACGAATGTCTGACGGAATGTTCCTTATAAAAAGGTTTAAAAAAATCCGAGTTGGCTATCTATCTTTTAAGATCGTAGTGACCTTTTAAATGGTATGTCTGGCTAGTTTTATAATAAAATAAGAATTATCAACTAAAATACTCGACTGTATTTAGAGTATCATTATTATGTTTTAAGATTTTATCGTCATTTATTACCACACGCATCTTCAGGCCATACAAACAATTAACAAATGGGTCACTTGGCGGAGATGTATACCGCTTATGAATGTAACAGTTTTCAAAATATGCTTTTGTAGCCAACTAAAATTTAATAAACACTGTATAATTTAATTTAAAGCTCCACTCGTGCGTGGATGATGGCCAATAAAAACGATTTTATGGCAGTTTTATTATGATGCATAAGCGTGAATATGGGAATCGGGGATAAAAAAATGCAACCTGATGGTTGTAAATATCATTTAAACATTTTAGCATTATCTATGCAAATAAATAAAATTGAGGTGTCCATATGTAATAGCAAAATAAGAGCTTTTAGAAAAGCTCCTGAAAACATATACGGTACTTATAATACAGTACTGACGGGGTTTTCACCAAGTTCACAAGTACTGTAGGCTATTTATATTTTATTATCAAATATTTGCCTGTCTGTTAGCTCCAATTAGTCTATGAAACGGCTAGATGGATTTTGATGGGGTTTTCAGTGATAGGTAGTTAGTGTTACTAAAAGTACTGTATATAGTTTTAATTTACTATCATATATATAGACATAAAATTAACCTGAGTAAAACTTCAAGGCCCCTTCAAATAATTTGAACACATGAAAAAAACGAAAATACAATTTGACTTTGACAGGCAAAACTTTGCTTCGCCAAAGAAATACCAACTTTATTTTTAAAGAAATATTATATTTTTAAAAGAACATGTTATGCCCATTCCCCATTAGGAGAAAAGGGGAACATAGAGAATGTATGTTTTATTTAATTTTCCTTTAACAACCATTAGTAAACAACATTCTTATCAATTACAAGTATTATATACGTTGAAATAACAACGATAAATTATGTTCTTGCGACATTCCGGAAGTATCGAGAAGGCAACTTGGGTAAGGACTGCTACCAAAGACGGAATGAATCTTTCGCCGATTATGGCATGTGAGAAATGTAATAAATAATAACTAGATGGATGTAGAATGTAATATGAACCATACTTTAATACGAATTTATGAGAAACTGTTACCTTTCTCATCTGAGAATTAGAAACCGTATTGACTTCTAAGTTTCAACTCTTAAGAAATCCCGATGTAAAATCTAAACGAGTATTACTCGTACATCTCATGTATAAAACTCTCGTGTCATTTTATGTTAAAATACCCCTCCAAAACGGCTTAACTGATTTTAATGAATATTTAGATGTATATTTATTAGGTCAGAGAATAGGTTTTTATCTATTTTCACACCCTTAATTAAAGGCCCCCCAATAGTTGTATTATCATTTTTTTATCTTTTATAAAGTGGCTTTAAAAATACGTGCAGCCCTCAATTTATTAAACCATTCTAACACCAATCCCTATTCATTTATTTATATAGTAACACAACGTTTGCCGGGACAGCTAGTAATGATATAAATTTTATTTATGTGTGTGGACATACATTATTTTTATTTAAAAAAATATTTGAAAATGAGGACCCATTAAATTCTTGATACAATTTTACTAACAAATTCATTTGTGAGATTTATGTTGAAACTAAAACTTAAATTAATATTTAAAATTACCTCCTGAGAAAAAGTAAGGCATAAAATAATATCAAGATAATATGTGGGTACGTATAAAATTGATATGTATAAAAGCTTATCTAGCTATCTCCTCAACGGAGACCAACACGGCTGGATAAATTTTAATAGTATTATGTAACAAATTGATAAAGCAGGTGATCTTGTAGATTTTGAAGCGATTAGACCATGTATTTCCATGTCATCGATGTAAAAAAAGTATGTCTAGAATCATACGCAAAAGCTTAAATTCATCGACTATAGATTACGCAATGAATTGCATTTGATATATTCTGTGTTAGCTTCCATTAAGTTATAGATTAATAAATAAGGTAGCATTGACTATAACTCATGCAGACACATAAGCAGTACCTGGCCCCATTTATCTTAATTCGATTTCTGCTGCTAACCATTTCTATCGTTTCGGAAGTGCATTTGATACAGGATAAAGGATTATAAAGTAGCTTTTGTTTCTGAATGGCATACACAAAAATAAAAATAATGATTCAATTGAGACCATTCCCACCAAAAACAATTTTAATTTTCAATAATCTATCATACTATTTCAATGCATTATTGTAACAAAAATGCGATTAAATTTTAGATTTGGTAAATATTTTATATATATCTCGAGAATGACTACTGAGATGTTTAATTTTATTTATTACACTTAAAACTGATATGAGTAATCTCTGGATTGTAGTCCTACCTAAGGATATCCTGATAGCTTAGTAAAACCTTCCATATTATAATACACATTATTATTATTGTATTTAGGAAAAATAACAGACTCCGTTATGTATAGTCGTCTATATTGAAATTAATAACAAATTCTGTTTTTAAAAACCGTACAGAAAACAAGAGCTATGTTTTTAATGTTGTTTTGACTACGCAAACTGTTACTAGCCTGACCTGTAGTTAAGCTTCACCGATCCTTTTCTCTGCAGAACGCAGAGTTGAGTGGTATTCACCTGCATTATTTATCGCGTTACATTATTAACTGCATATCCCTGGTAGATGGCTATCGTGGGTACACGCCGAACTGAGTTGCACGCGCTTCGAGTCAGAGCGATACCAATCGTACAGGCACTATTTCCATTACGGCACGACACGGCATTTGCGAAAGTAGATAATGCCCGCACATCGTATGAGTAACTTGTAAAATCTGAAAATAATATTATCAAGGACTTCAGACTTTAAAGATTAGTTTTATTTTGGCAATAAATATTTCATTAATTTTACATAAAAAAATTGTTTTCAAATTTTTTTATACTTATTTTCACAGATCACATAGATGATGGAGACGGAAAGATCTAATCGTAGTGCTGTTAGAACTTTGATCGATGAAAATGGCTAAGACACAACTTTTAAAATAAATTTAAAGAAACTGATATATATGAGCTACTTTCGAATCTCTTGGTAAAGCCATTACAGATATGAGTCAAAAACTAAACAATAATACAAGTCGCAAAATAACTATTACAGTGTGATTGTGTTAAATGGAGTCAACATATCTGTGTTACGTTATCTGCTAAGTCGGTTACTTATCGTGTTATATAAATTTAATGCACGTTGCCAATGTACAAAGAAAACCAGTAATCAGTAAACCTGCGTTAATAAATTAGAAAATCGTCCACAACAATGAAATGGAGACACGATCTTTTGAACTTCTCACACTCATAACTCTTTTGTCGGAGCAATTATATTTAAAAATATTGATTTCATCTCCTCGTAATATAAGTTTTATTGGGTTCCTAGAAAACTATGTTTTATCAACCATTTGCGGCAATACACGTAATGTGCGGATTGTAAAGAGTCTTCGAAGCTATACGTTTTTTACAGAAAATGTCTTAGTTATATTTTTATTTCTAGTTAATCTATAAACCGATAAGTTTAAAAAAGGAATAAATACATGCCTAATGTAACTTTGATTTTCATATTATTTTTTATTTATAAAATCTATTCACTGGTAATAAGTATAAACAAGATGTTTAAAAATTATTGCTGTTTTAGAAAATTGTGTTCAAATCTCAAAACACAGTAGTAGCCAGTAGGATAAAGGCCAGCACGTACTAATAGCAGAGGGAAGGTATTGAATTTATATTTGGAATATCCTAATGTAGTCACGTAATCCTTCTTCAGTCATCTCTTATTGCGATTGAATTTCAAACGAGCTGTGATTGATTGGAAAGAGTGCCCGACTGGATTGATTTTTAAGTAGACCCAAAGCAAGAAAAGCTTTAATAAATTGAGCAACATTCGATACAAAGAAACAAACGGATGAAAATCTATTTAAAGGGATTTTGAAAGAAATACGATTAAGGATTTGTTGAACAGACATCTTTCAAATTACGATGAATTCAGTCAATATAACAGTATTAAAAGGTAGATTCAATTTGTTTTTCAGATTATTTTAAGTAATAAGAACGCCGTTTAATTAAATTTAAAAACCGTGGATTTTAAATTGAAAGACATTTAAAATAGATTATTTGTAATGGTTGATAGTTTTCTTTGTTAGAATAGGAGTGGTTCCTAGACATAGTATTTTTTTATATATTAGACATATGTAGGCTAGTTACCCTAAGATTCTGTTGATGGTAATAATAACTAAGATTGTAAAAGTAAGGTTGAGATTATTTTAAATTGTATTTAGCATAGAAAGACTTATTATACAAAGGATAGAAATCGTAGTTTCATTTAGACATATAATCATAGTATCTCTTTAAAACTATTAATTAGCTTATGAAATAATAATCGAATATCAACAACTCCTTTGTTAACACGCAAACTACCATTCTTAAAATAACCTATGCAGTTTTATAAAAATATATTTGAAACATTTAAATTTATCAACAAGATTGGAAGATATTTGTATAATATTTGTTCGATTATTTACTTCATTTGAAATCACAATATATTAGCCCTCAGACATTAAGGTACGTCCAGAATTAACGGAAACAGAGGCCTAAGGGAGTTGGGGACTGACGAAGAATTAATATTATTTTGAATGCTAGATATAATTCATGTTTTATTTCTATATTATTAAAAATTCCTGTTGGATAGTTTCTGTCTGTACGAATAGATACAACAATATCTTATACTTTCTTCATCATATTCTTTCAAATAAAATTTTCGTATTAAAGCAAGGTTTTATGATTTATTTTATTTTACTATTTCGCTATCGAACACGA
The DNA here is from genome assembly GCA_025727935.1 of Hebomoia glaucippe. Taxonomy (NCBI): domain Eukaryota; kingdom Metazoa; phylum Arthropoda; class Insecta; order Lepidoptera; family Pieridae; genus Hebomoia; species Hebomoia glaucippe. The sequence continues at coordinate 11,560,817 of JAOSYY010000001.1, read as the reverse complement.
AACAATAACTAAATTTTATATAAAAGAAAATTAAAAAGTGCAGGACTCTGTTCCGCAACATTGAAAGTTTATATCACAAAAAATAACAATTTTAATAGTTTGTCACATTAAAATATCACGTTTGTTATACTTTAATTTGTAAATATTGTTTGAAATCTTTTCGTTAAAAAAATTACATAAAAATTTAACATTAAAACAAATATTTCCGTCGATTCTAGTAGGGCAATGTCGTTGATAGTTCCCAACCCTGTAATTACGCATACCGTAGGACCGCAATAGAAGCAAAACCGCCTATGTGCATAGCAAATAGAGGGGTCCGCGGTCGAATTGTGGTGTTTTGGTCTCGTCACAAAAATAATGAGCAGGAGCGCTCCATGTCTTCGGTTCTTGTTTGTCTTATGCTCATTAAACATTCATTACGAGGTGTACTTACGTTAAATGTGAATTTTATATGAGTTCGTTTCATTACATTGCAAAAATAATGTTACAAAAAGTAATTTATAACTATAAAAAACGATGTTTGTGTAAAACATAGCTAAGTTAAGAAACTATTTGACTCATTATTATAACGAAAACTTATTAAGAGAAGAAACTGATAACATTTTATTAAATCAACAATTATTTATGTTGTGCAAAAACTGGCAATATATATTGTATTTTTTTACGGAAACGGTTTATATGCTATACCTATAGATTTATAATAGAATATTTTATTTGACGTAGTCGGAGTTGAGTTGGTCAACTAGTATGTAATATTTTTTCAAACATGCAATATATTTGGATATGCAATTTTAATTTCACGACGATTTTCTACACTTTGACTTTACAAGTAAAGTAATGTAACCTTAAAAATCTTGTAGCATTTATTTCGAAAGCATAATACAAAAAATTTGCATGTTTTAATTTATTTGAATATTTTTTTAAATGATCTCGTTCGGACATCCCTATAACATTGAAATATTCATCTAAAATAATAATGTTTGTATTTCGGACACTTTAATATTTTACTTGAACCAATAAATTATTTATTCACACTAAAGCAAAACAAACAAGCAAAGTTATGGGCTAACCGAAGCAAACTAAACAAAATATTCGATGAAGCGGCAATAATTTCAACTACACTGTATTATTAATAACTTGGGCTAACATAGACGCTACAGTTTTAGACTTAATTGTCGGAAATTCATATACAGCACAAGCAATAAACAAACTTAATCTATACTAATAAATATAATCGACATGTCTGTTTGTATCAACAAAATTACCGTTTTTCTAAACTCATACGAAACTATAAAGAAATAAATAAGTTGTAAATATCGTCAGATAATATACATAAACAAAACATTCGTTTGAAATTGTGGATTACTCATGTGTAATCATGATGAATGTCATGTCTTTTTTTATCACAATATGTTAAGTCAATGAGTAGTTACGAGTACAAATAACTGAGCTTTTGAGCTTCGCTGTAATCAGATAACAGCAAAGCCTTAGTTATCATTTTCTACCGTAATAATATATAACTAGCGCACGAAACGAATATAGCTTTAATAAAATCTAGTATTTAGTTATACAGATAACCTTCAAGTTATTATTCTTACCCGCATCCATCAAGACAGAATCATAACAGACGTATCGTATATTGATATGTAAATCAGCGCTCAATAAACAACGCAATGGCCGTAAAGAATACGGTAATATATTTTTATTAAGTAAACAACAAGTGTGGTTTTGTGTTCCCTATGAGTCTGTGGTAGAGTAAATAAATTCATGTTAGGACAACCCTAAAGCCACGTGCGTGTTTAATGACGCAGTACGGGAAGCAATAAAGCAATATTTTGTTAGCATTTATCAATACTTAAGCTATAGGGTAGGTAGAGACTGGTATAAATTTTTAAAAAATTATAAAATGTTCTTATATCGCTGTACCTAGAGCTATACAAATTGATGTTTCTATATGTAACTAGCTTGTGCCAGCGGCTTTACTTTCATTTCGATCTTTACACCTTGGGACATATTATTGGATTTTTAGTAGGAATCCCTATTATTTGAAAATATAATATAACCTATAGCCTTCCTTGATAAATGTACTATCAAGCACTGATAGAATTTTTCAAATTGGCCCAGTCGTTCCTGAGCGTTCAAACAAACAAAATCTTCAGCTTTATAATATTAGTATAGATATCAAAATACTGGCTTTATCTAAATTCATATCAAAAGTATTTAGGGTACTTATAATAGACACACGATTTATACAGGATCCGCTAGCCTGTTTGTTCCAGTTCATATCCGGAACTACTAGATCTGTTTCGATAGCATCTCCAATCGCAGATAGCTAATCTTATAAGTAACTTAAGCTACTTTGATATTATTATTATCATCATGTATTAGGAATCAACAAAAGCAGGATGACAAAGCAGGTATATAAGACTAGTGAGAAAGTTAAAAGCAGAGGTGATCGAAACTAGACGGATCTGCCGAGATCAAATCGAGGACGTCCTAAGAAAAAGCCATGTCAAGTTTGTGTGTTATGAAAACATTAATGGGAGCGAAAGGAACTTGTCAGTATCGTATAAAATATACAAAATTTAAAATAATATTAAATTTAAATGTTAAAATCTACTGTCATATCTTTAACGTTATCAATATCAAAATATGCTAACACATGTTTTTCAGATCGTCGATGACATTTAAATGAAACTGTCGACATTAAATATATCTATTGAATCTGTCTAAACGATTTATTAATTTTATTGATCTACTACTCTCCCATATGTGTGGAATTAAATAGCATCATTGAAATATTAATGATATTATCTGAGTTGCCAACAAATAAACCCCACACTCGTTTGTCTGCAACTGTCATATACAACGCAAAACTTTGTTTATAAAATAAATAAAACATAAGTTAGTTAGTTAATAATTTAAATAGATTTTAAATGTCATACAAAAGTACATAAACTTGATATTTACTTAAAGCGGCATTGTTTTCCTGTAAAAGTATACTGGTGCTTATAAAACAAAATAAAGGTTCCTGATTGGCTAGCCATTCAAGTACAACTTACCCCTTTATGGTGTCATATTGCAGTCATGGAGCCTGGATATCGGTTACCAAAATGGCCGCCATCCTGTCACAATGACAGGCTTCGTGAATATGTCAAACTCAATTTAATTCAACACCTTGATGAAATATGATGAAACGGCTTATAAGCTTACTTATGTCAACTAGTTAAACGAAAGCTTTAAAAGCGAATTAAATATGTTTAACAACAGTTTTTTTAATAAAATATGAAGGTTAAATAGTTAATTATTTTGTCTTCATTTTCACATTTCTTAAATAGATGAATTTTCTAAATTAGAACGTTTAATAGATCATGTTAATTTAGAAAGAATGAATAAATAAATTTATTGTCGATAATAATATTAATTTTTATGTTTATATTTTCAATTGATTATTAAAGATACATCCAGATTTGAATACGAGGCTTTCCTTGTCTTGCTTTGCCTTTGCAAAGCATGCAACGAATGGTAATGTCGTTAGGACTCAATGAGTGCGTATAAAAAAATAGTGGGGGAAAGCTAGACTAGAACAATGTGTGCTAGCAAGGGAGCTTACAACCAATGAGGGAATGTCAGGCTCTGAAGAGTACTTTGTTTTAATAGCACTACACGGGATTAGTTTTTTAAGTAGTATTCTAAACAATGCTTCGAAACTAAGGGGAGAAAAATCGGACGCCATGTTAAAAAGTGCAGTTAAATGGCTTTTATGCTACCTACCTATGTACTTGCGTTATATAACTGTCGCCTTAACTTTAAGCTTTTACTTAATTATATTAACATATTTTTCTTTTTTTAGGTTTATTTATCATTCGAGTCAAGTTTGTGAACAAATATTTAATACATAAAATTATATATTTATTATTCCAACAATTCATACTTAAGTGCAACGTTTTAACTCGTTATAATGCAGACTTAGTAAAATATTGTTTTAGAAGTACCCATTCGTAATATTATGCGGCAAATGAATTTTAAATAACAATGGATTTGGAAGTTTGCCAAGTAAAAAATGAATTCCACCTGACATAGTTTACGGGACTCAAAAATTCAGGTACAATCGTACACACAAGTTGTAAACATGATATTAAATTTTGTTTTTAAAATGCTCAAGTTACTTGCTTATCTGCAGAATAATGTTTAAGATAAGAAATATATTTTAGGTGCAACGTAATAATTACTGCGAAGTAACAAACAACTTTCGTTGTGACTGTTTACGAGGTTAATATTTATTTTGCAGATTTGAGACAGAATAAGTTTTATCTTTAATCTGTTGCATATGAAGCTACTCTGGGTCAAACAAATATATATAATCTGTGCAAGTTTATACTGGATATGACTTCTACATATCATTATAGAAACCATAAATTCATATTTAAATTTATAAAACGCAAATCCATTTAGATCTTTTAAATTGTATCTTAACAAATTACAGAATATTAATATTTTAAAACATTAAGAATTATTTCTAGATATTAATATCAACGAAAATTAAATATTTTAATGGCATATGAAATTTAAAATGTATGTGTCCACCCAATCTCTGATTTCTTTGAACCGTTTGCATTTATACACTAAAAATCCCACTTCAAAGTGAACATAACGATTAGAATCTTCGCATGCAAGAATAAATTTGTCGTCAGCTGGTGACTGTTTGATGAACAGATTAAAAACTCGGTGAGGGCGGCAAATGGTGCATTTTGAGTTCGAACTTTAGAAGTAACTTTTTGTGAAACGTGCATGTGTTGCAGGCGAACAGAAAAGTTTGAAAAATAGCTTTATTTCTCGTAAGGATAAGTACACATTTATGTATCTGAAGTCTCCCTGTGATGCTCTTTTTCTTTATAATATAGAAAGATAACTAATTATACGGTTTACCTGACAGTAAACGATTAACGTCACCTATGGAGACCTTCAAAACAGGGAGATCTAGGGGACGTCTTTTCGACTTTAAGGGCTTAGCCATATAATACCAGTTATTAGTCAGTGATATTTTGCTACTTCCCATTACCTCAATTTTATTTAATGATAAACTAGCTTCTGCCAGCGGCTACACTCGCGTTCGTTTCGATTTTTACACCTTGGGTTACATTATTGGACTATAATATATAATATAGCCTATAGTCTTCCTCGATGTTTGTACCTACTATCCAACACTGAAAGAATTTTTCAAATTAGACCAGCGGTTTCTGAGATTAGCGCGTTCAAAAAAATACTCTTGAGCTTTATCATATTAGTATAGATAATAATAATTTTTATACTTCTGGTTCAGAACTATCTAATTATGTATTATAAACTTTAAGATCAGGCATAAAAAACTGCATTTTTTATGAAAATGTACTCGTATGACAGGAACTCAAAAGGGGATAATGTAGGTAACCTCGTTTTTAAAATCTTATACGAAAGGAAAAATTTCTTAATCCGTATATGTAGGTTACAGTAGCTAGATGAAATATTTAATTTAGGTTATCGTACAATGTGGCCGTAATGACGTCGGATTAACCCTATTCTTCATTTTTCAAGCAAGAAGCAAAGTTGTGCTGATAATACCAACTTCTTTTATATTACATTACCGCAACTTTATAAAGATGGATTATTATCTTTTAACATATCCCGTATTGTATATAAAATACAATAGGATATTTTTATATATGACCGCTAAACTCGGTATTTGGACGATCATTATGAAAATTTGTATTTATATGTAATTTTTCATGAAAAATTTTGCTATCTATATTTTATAATTATATTTTTAAAGTATGTAAGGCTAGCGTGAAGGGTAAAATCAGAGTGGTCGACCTAGGTGGGTGTACCGAGATCGAATCGAGGACCTGCTAAGGAATGGCCACCTCAAGAGTGTGTGTAATTAACGAGCGAGTATGAAAGTATTAATGTAGTAGAAGAAGCAAAAGGAAGAAAGACGGAGTCTCTGCCTAAACCTATGGGAAAAAGCGTTACGTGGGCGATCTAACAATGTATAATTTTTTTTTTTGTTAGTACAGAAATTCAATATTTTATATACAAATCACTAGTCTTTGAGTTTATTGCATTTGTGTAATCGTGGTAAATTGTCTAATAAAATTTTATACAACACAGGTGTGTTCATTTCCTGGCAAATTTAGAAAAATGAGGTTTCATTTAATTAGACACTAGGGATCCTGTGAGCGTATAAAAGTATCTAAAATGAATATTCCATACAGTTGATTTTAATTATTATATATTAAGTAATTGCAAACCTTCCGGGTCATCTACCACCGTTCATAGATGGAAAAGCCACAAATTGTTGTGCGCATTTCCAGTGCGCAGTCTATGAATTTCCAAATACTGGAAAAAAAATAAGCCCGGTAGCAGAAAGTCACTAAAAATACCAAATGATATAATATTGCTATGGCCTTA
>JAOSYY010000001.1:11508791-11519255 GCA_025727935.1 Hebomoia glaucippe | reverse complement strand
AAAATCGAATTTCTAGGAAACTGTTCATAACACTTAAATAAAATTTCCATTCTATTCAACTCGAATGAATCTACTAGTCATGTAAATAAAATCCATATACGAAGCTAAAATTTGGATGTTAAGTGCTTTATACATATTAAACGACACCCACAGGATTTATTACTATTATACGATATGTTCAATACTAAAGTAAAAGTTTAGTAGAAAGTACTTCCACTATTTTTTATTGTGTTTGTTAGATTTTATAATATATGGGGGTAAACGAATGTACAGATTACTTGGTGGTAAGTTATTACCGTCGCCCATTCATATCAGCGAAATCATATTTTTTTAAGATTTTAATAGTTAGATAGTTTTAATAATTTGTTATAATTAACACCTATTTAATATATTTTATGAAGTAAATAAAAATCTTGAACGGTCTTGCCATTTCGCACAGATAGGCAAAAATGGAATAAAGACAGTATTGAATTGGTCGCAACGTCTCCCATTATATCAATGCAGACAGTATTCAAACCGTAAGGGTCTAGTCGAGTTCGTCGTACTTATATAAGAACTTTGAAAACGTATTAAAACAACATAAATGTATGCCTTATCGGCATAAAATTTTACCTCTAATCAAATTAGCCCCATCTATACATGTAAATAAAACTAAAGCGTGTTTGTAATTTAAAACAGTATGTTTTTCTAAATGCGTACAAAAATGTTTGTACTAGTTTGTCTCGAAAATAGCTGCACCAAATTTGACAGGACTTTAATTGGTAGACAAATATGGTATAAGAAAAACACATTCGCTTTTATTTCACGATATATTATGATCATGACTGACTCCAAAAATAGTGTTATTAATATGTATATAGTTAAAGCGTGCTAATCCGCGGGAAGCCACGAGTTTTACATAAAAATATCTACTGTATTTACAGAAATAATAATCCTCATTGATACCTACAATTCTCGTGATGATATTAATAATTTCCCTAAATAAAGGTTAAGTCTTATTAATAAACTATCAAATCCCTATTAGTGCCTGTCGGCTCTAAACCACCGTTCATCCTTCTATAATTCATAAGCGGCATAACTCGACTCCTCATGAGATATTAACATCTTAGATACTATTACCACTTAATCCTTCATCGCCGTGACCCTCTATTCATATGCTAATTCTGACCTATTAGAACGTCACATAATCTTGAGCGGGACGACATTTGTAATGGTAATGAAATGATGACAAATTATTAGGTTATGGATGTTCATATGATTTATGTATTTTCGTGTTAAGAGAAGTTATTTAAAGATTTTAAAACGTTAAAGATGTAGTCTAAACGTTACGACACCAGTGTAAAATAAAACAATTAATATACAAACTAATAACAAATAACGCGTCAATTGTCAAACCCAAAGTTTTAATATACTGATCTTTTAAGCATTGTTTTGAAACAAAATCATCATAGAAGTGCTGCACAAAAATATTATATGCAAACATAATCCCATCGAAAAATTATTTAGCTCCAAATAACATTGTAATGGTACAAATGTAACAAAATTTATTGTATGACGTATACGCTTCAATACATCTAAGTATTACATTTTTAATGATTTTTTTTTTAATACTTGCTGACCAGTGCAACCTCATCTACGTCACATAAATTAAAATGTATGGGGATATTATATAAACCTTTTTCCATGAAAAAATATATATAAGTACCAATCTTCGTACTGGTCGGTCAGACAGTTTCTGAGTACAGCGATGTCATATATAGAAACATCCTCGTTATTACTTTGTTTTTTAAAAGAGCTTACATCTGGAACCGCTGTTCTTATTTTAAAAATTCATTCAGTGTTGGATAGTACCTTTATCGAAGAAGGCTATATTATATTTAAATAAGAGGATTACTAAAAATCCAATAATATAACCAAAGGTGTAAGAATATAATGAACGCGAGTTAAGTCGCTGGCAAGCTACTAGATAGATAAAGTTTTGTAGAATACTCTTTAACTTTTAAATTATAAAATTTTCTATACCAACACAAATTCTATAAATACAAATTGTTTTTTATATAAACATTAAATACTTCAAGGAATTGTATACAAAACAAGAGTACTAAATATGTACATACAACATATTAATTGATAATTCCATCGAAGAGGATGTTTTGCCCGTATTCTTGTTACATTCGACGCCAACAAGACTACACGAGATGTTCAAGTACGTATAGTTAAATCTACTTTACTTTAATTCCTACTCAGATAACGCAACGTAGAATTTTTCTCCCGTCTCAGAAATAACTAAGGAGCTTTCATTGTTTGTGAAATGATATTATTTAGCATTCTTACTGGCTTCTTTAACCAACGACGAAAATGAGTATTATAAGTTTTAAGTATCTGCATGTCTGTGATTGATTATTCGTCGGTCTGCGGCATTCTAGGTCCTACGCGAATGGGCTGACTTTGAAGTGATTTTTACTTTACAGTTAATATATTTGACATTGTCCTAAGTTCTATTTTTTTGAGGTTGGATGTTATTCTACATTTTTAATATTATACGTTTTATATCAGTATCGTTATAAAAGCTTAGATTAATTTGATGATAGGTCTTCAGGCATATGACATTATGAATTACTTAATTAAAATTTGGTGACCTATATATTTATTTAGAGAATTTGGAAATGCTTAAAATGAAGTTAAAAATACGCAGTATTTCAAAGCTCACACCGTATACAGTTATGAACATTATGAAAATATACATTTATGAAAATTGCTCTTATCTTAAGTTTAGTTCATCTTTAAGAAACGTACTATTTAACTTAAAACAGTACTAAATCAAACTAATGTTAATGGACTAATAAGAAAAGGAAAATTTATCTTTGAAAATACAAAAACATTAAAAACATAAGATGAACAATTAATATTCAATTAATTTACTCAAACATAAAACGATAGACAAGTGGACGTGATTAACATATGATATGAACGAGAGCGACGCCGCGGGAAAAATGTAGTAAATCTGTGAAAATTTTGGTAAGTAAAATTCACACAGCAAACCGAAAATGAAACTAATATTTCGTTTTCCCGGAATTATAACCCACATCTGAAGCTAAATTCAAAGCGTACTATAAGCCAGTCAGTCGCTCTATCCTTTTATCCTTTGTTTCTCAATTGCTAACTCGTACAATACACTCGCAGGTCAAATACCGAAACCACTTGATATTTGCTTTCTTTTGATTTGCAAAGCCAATATGATCGTGCAGGCGGTGTCATAGTTCAAAGAATAAGCGATAAAAAACACGTCACTTGAGACGGCTCTTCAGACAATAGGGTGAATCTCGTATCGTCCCCGCGTGATGCAGCTGGCCTGGTAATTAGTAAGACCCTAACTAAGTTATATTAAGCCTGGCGTTTATCCATGCCTTTGTTTGCCATTTTGCTCGTAACTTCGCACAAAGGGTGCAATTCATAGACGTATACAACTTAATTCTTACAGGTACAAATAAAAAACTTATTATTTGTAGTGATATTTTATAATATCACTACAAATAAATAAAAAAATTACGAGTATGTAGCACGTAAGGAGTACTTCTTAAGCGTGTCAGAACCAAATTGTTAAATATTTCATCCCTAAACAACAAAAGAACACACACAAACTCAAATCTATGAATGAACTAATTAATTTTATTAAGATAAATCACTTGTATCACGATTAGTCAGTTCTCTTCCATTTTTATATTGTGATTGATTTGTAAAACATGTTAAGGCCGTGTCTATATTTCTTCTATACGTTATATTTATTGTACTGTGTATTTATATATGTCTGTAATGTTTCCTTCATTTAAAAGAAAAAAATTTACAACAACTTTACATTCACCATCATGTCATTTAAAATCATTTATTAGTAATTTGCGAAGAAATGTAATTTATTATCTCCACTTATATAAAACAAATGTTGTAGATTTATTAATATTTGAGAAACTATTTTTAATATAATTATGAGTTTGACAGCTGACATTTAAAACCTAAATTCAACATATGGTTTTTGGCTGTCAGTGCACACGCGCGTCGAAAAATGTTGAATTCCATGGTTTTTGCAAACGCGGTTTTTCAAATGTATTTCGTTTCATGGTTTTTCAAAATTGATTCTTGCAATAATCAAATGCAAATGTTTATGAAACGAAATACTGACATTTCTGTAATAATTACGAATAAAAATAATTCAATAATAAATCCAAGTTTGTTGGTACAACGTACAAAAACATTTTGTTAGGTTATTAACGAATGGCCTCAAGTCCAAAGATTCAAAAAGGATAATTCATCGTTTAAATTTTTCTTATCCTCAATATTATTTATCCAAAATAGAACACAAAAGAATGAGATAACACAGGTTTCTAATTCATATAATACAATGTTTTATTCAAAGAGAGCCATGAGGCAAATAAAAGAAAAAATTCTAACATCTACTAATTAGCTGCTGAAGGTAAGTACGTAACTAAATAAACGTTCATTAAAGCTAGGTCATGTTCAACTTTTCTCTCTATGTTTGCGTAAAAGAATTTCTTTGAACTAATATTCAGTTAACATTAGATGGTATGGAATACTACAGTACTCCAAATACGTTCCAATGATGCAAATATTTTGCGTAGAATTTATTATTTGTATATTGAAATTTGGTTTTAATAATTACATATTGATAAAAATACGATGCACAGATTAAACCATAATACAATGAATTTGATGTCTTCAAAGAAAATTGTGCACAGGCAATATTCCATTGCAAAAATTATCAACATGGCTGGCTTTAAAAAGTTAAAAAACCTTATTAAGAGTATCTGAAATCCGCCATAGACTGTAGATACTAGAACAATACAACCCCTCTTCACCCTTCTTTTATAGCAAAAACATGGCGGATTCTCTAGAGGCTAGGCTTAGAAACATGGATAATTGGTGCTTCATTGTTAATTCTCACCCTTTAATTTAAAGGCAAACGATTCTTTACATAAGGGAATTCTTTTTATTAAATATGTATTAACGGTATGTTGTACAGTGACGCATATTTTGAAGATACAACTTTTAAAATTATTTTGACATTAATTATTTTAAATATATGGCTTCTAATATCTATTTTTTCATACGTATCAAGAAAAAATCAATTTCTAATAAATCTCATTTACTACTCATACGATAAATAAGTTTAATAGCTAATTCGTATGAAAAGTAAAAATATTAATATATATAGTAATGTATATTCTTCAAAATATGTCATTTGTCTATAGATAAATGATAAAAATAATAAAGAGTAATAAAAAGTTTATAAAACAAGTAACGGCAAACCCAACATATTTCATACATAGAATGACAGTTGACAGTTTACACCACGATGGCCGTCACAACAGCGTTCGGGATTATGTCAAACGTCAATTAGGTTGACGCTAGAACTACGCGCGCGTTGTTAAATGTTTATCATAAATAAAACTTTATACCTGCTTCTTGAGAAGCATGAGAATTATTAAACTAATTAGTGGCTATCTAATGTTTTGGAAAAATGCGGACGTCAGTAGAGCATTTTATACGAGAGTGTACTAAGATGGTATATGAATGTATTTCACTAAATAATTTAATATTAATATTATAACATAAATATACACACGTACATAAGCAATAACATATCGGCACTTAAAGGATAATTTGAATTAATTTCTATTTTTATAAAACAAAAGTATTACTTTAATTTGACTTTAAGCAGTAGAACAAATCAAGAAAAAAAATTGATTGTTAAATGTTTTATCTCCTAATAATAGTAATAGTACAAAAAGTCTTTATATCAATGTGGGTAGACATTTACCTCCTAATTTGCGTCTAATTGTCGTACATTAAATTTAGTATTATAAACTCTTAATGGTACTATGTTTCACTATCGCGCCTTGCAAAGTGCAGGGGTGCGCAATAACCCTGGGATGCGAACACTACTCCAATAAACACTTAATATTTCTTATGTGTAACTTGCGATCTCCCGAGATTTTACCTCGATTATTTTTTAATAAACAACATTTTTTGAGCCTACACATTAATATGGACTCAAAAATGTGATGTCACCATCACCGTGACGTCATAGTTTTACTCGTGACGCTTTAATGTATTTATCATAATGTAGATAACGAAATAGGCATATGTTGCTCTTTATGACCTTGCCTATCTGCCAGTGGCATACAGTCAAAATTTGGGCATATATTTTGGAGATTACCCAGGACAAATAGGCAGACAAATAAACGAAAATATTATCAATTAGGTTTCTGTGTAAATTACCGTACCTCAAATGCGTTTTGAAAAATATACTTTTCGATATTTCAAAGAGATACTTTAATTTTATTTACATATTTGAAAACTGCAAAATATTAAAACATTAATTTAGGTTATATTTTAAAATTTGCTATACAATTTACTTCCTTAACCCATTTAAATATCTCAAGACTATATTTAGATTTGATTCTCGTTTTGAATACTTTCTACACCAAGTAAATTTAATTAATATTAATATTAATACGAAATATGTCTGTAGTATATTATGAGAAACGAGACAGGACATGCTTTTATTTTAACAATCATCTTTTAGACGGTCAAAAATTTAAAAAAATGTGATAGATGACGGTGATTATATGAATTTAATTAGCTTTCATTACGTCGCTCTATGCCAGTAAAAATCGGTTCAGCCGTTATGGAGACAGTCCGGACAGAGAAGATTGAAAGACAACAATTTTATCAAATACGTATTAAAAGATAAATATATATAATTGATATTACAAATAGACAAGCCTCTCTTATAGTCAAGGAAATATGTCTGACGAATCGAAAACATAATTTTTGTTATTTCCTCGTAAAAGTATTAAGAAATCTGGAACTGATTACGAGGTATCAATATTTTACACAAACAGCTTACCAAAACCTATAATCACGTACTAACTTTTGTTTTATGAGCGCATACGGCGGATATCTCCTAAAATATTGCAGTAATATTTTCAATTTTCGATTTAAAGAGTGCAGAACCTGTATTTGATTTTAAACCATCGAGTGCAAGAGAAAACTTTTACTGGAAAACGTTCATAAGGTTTTAAATTTCAATTTCAGCGGATCACCGCTGAAGTCTGTCGACGCGAACAATGCGGATATTTTAGAAAAAAATTCATCAGGTAAGTAAACTAACGTCTAATCTTTCGCTATTGCTTTACTTTCCGCATTTTCTTTTTTACGTTTAACTATACATATAGAATATAATATACATATATATACTAAAGCTTGACAATTATTTAGGCCAGACTAATACTATGATTGCGATTATTTTTTAATTGTTTTTTTGGCAATATAGATTAATATGAACACAGATGTTTGTTAGTTATGTTTATAACTTAAACTATCAATTATCCGTGGCCCTGCGCTCGATGAAAAAGACTGAAAGCCGAGGAGGTTCTGGTGGGTATTCCCTGCTAGTTCTCCGAGTGCGTATTTAGCTCGTCAGCATAGTAACTACAGATAGACGAGTCCTACACAACCGTCTGTTCGACGGTGCGTGTAGTCCCTTCTCTTAAGAGAAAAAAGATGTGGACTGTCAATTGCTTAATCTTCCACTAGATCGTTAGTTAAAACAATTATAAATTATCAAAGCTAACAAGTTATTCGTTAATCAACAGATTCCGTGCAAATGAAATTACTAACATTAAAAAAATACATCACGTAACATATATGTACTACGTAAACACCAATCTAAAGTGTTACATAACTATATTTTAAATAACCATTCATATATACCATATCAGATATGGAAAAGTCGTGAAGTGCGCGTTTCGATTTCAGTCTATGAATTTTCGTATACTCGAAATAAAAATAAGTAAGACTGGCAGCAGAATGTCCTAAAAATGCTAAATGATGTAAGATGGCTAAGGTCTTAAAGTTAGTAACGCGTCTTCTTAATCTACTGATCTTGGAGGTGTCCATTGGTAACAGGAATCGTTTAATATAAGTGAACTGTATGCTCATTTGCCTTCCTATCGCATAAAATATATAAATGAAAATACAAAAATGTTTAGTTATCAATATGGTATTATATAATCCTTATGTAATCATGAAAGTATTTTGAGATCTTTATGTTGTCGTGTCAATGAATAACTATGAAGCCTTCTGTCGCGTCGCATATCGCCTTATTAGCTCCTGTCTGCTCGTCATATTTGTATAGAGAAATATATTATATACTTTTAATACATACACTAGGAGAATCGAGGAATTCAGTAATTCAACATAAATTTCACCGTTAACCATCGCGCCCGTATCGCATTTTTGCAAAACACTTCCGTACAAAATTCCATATACGGTACGCGTCAGTCGCAAAAACAACGTAATAAAATTATTGAAAGTTTAATCCGTTTATTTTTGTCGAATAAAAGTTAAAAGTCCACGGTACCCTGTATTTGCCCAACAATTACATTCACTTTGTATATTTTATTTTGTGAACGTTAAATTTTTTCATTCCAATCTCCCGAAACAATTTCGAGTTTCATCCGGTTTCGTTGGAATATATCCGGGTCCAGCGATGTGTATCGTGAATATTTCATCTTTCAATGTTGCTTTTAGATGTAGGTATGGCCTACCTTATCGTTACCTATTCAGTATTATACTAATGTACTTTGTAGAGAATACGTAAGAAAAATTACCGTAGTAGATGAATAATGTAATAATAAAGGTTTTAATTTTTTATTTTTTGTATATAATATACTCGTATTTTTTTTATTTATTTATTTACTTATTACAACATTAAAAAGATACTTTTTATACTTTTAATAGCACACTGTAGTATAGTATAGTTATAGAGTACAGGTATTTCGAGTATTAAAATATGTCGTCGAAGGAACTAATAATTTATAAATTACGTCTGGGTCACGTACCACCATTCATAGGTGGAAACGTCGTGAAGCGCTGTGCGCGTTTCGATTTCAGTCTATGAATTTCCAATTGCTCGAAATAAAAAATAATAAGGCCGTCACTAGAACGTCACTATATATGACAAGAATGATGCAATATGGCGAAGGCCTTAAGTTTGGCAACGCTTCTTCTAGATCTACTGATCTTGGAGGTGTCCATGGGCGATAGGAAGCGCTTACTATAGGCGAAACTGTATCTTCATTTGCCTTCCTATTATATATAAAACAAACTAATAAAATTTGGCACAATTTAAAATTCTCAGACATTAGTAAATATAATATAAAAAAAAATCATTGCTATTAGTATATACTAGTAA
The DNA here is from genome assembly GCA_025727935.1 of Hebomoia glaucippe. Classification (NCBI taxonomy): domain Eukaryota; kingdom Metazoa; phylum Arthropoda; class Insecta; order Lepidoptera; family Pieridae; genus Hebomoia; species Hebomoia glaucippe. The sequence continues at coordinate 11,509,981 of JAOSYY010000001.1, read as the reverse complement.
TATATTGTACATAGTATTGTAATATCGTATAATACAAGAGTAATAAATTGCAATTCTAATTCAACCTTTTAAGTAGGTACTTCTTTTAATAAACGGTTTACGTGAAGGTCGGCATCAGGTCGACCTTTAATAATACAATGGTCTATAGCAGCCATTTTGTGAGACCCCATATTCTATGGAAATAAATTCTAAATTACAATAAAAGTTTTAATATAGGACGAATTGACCAAGATTATGCCATTAACAGCTACTTATATGCAAGCGGCCGAGCAGGAAGTAGGAACTTCGCTTGAACTACGGCCAACTTAAACTTCTTGGCTGAAGAATGGCCCCATTATGCCAGTGACTGATTTGTTATTTATTGGCCACCCGTGAGCCTTCATACACTTTAGCTCAGTTATTATGAACCTCCGTGTAGCGAGTTACGAAAAGCCTGATTATTTAAGTTGATCGTAATGTGTATAATGAATTCAGATACTTACTCCAATGGTTGCCCTGAACAGCCAAACATATCAGTACTTTGTTAAGACCAACCCAAATAGTAAACTGTTAAACGTAGATTATAACTGTCTATGGCATCGTAACTCTTAATTTAATGTGCTGATTTTAAAGGAATTTTGTTGTCTAGGAAAATTTACGCGTCCGATGACTTGTTGAGTGGTGTTTTCAATATTGTCTTATATTATCTTCTATACTATCTATACTAATATTATAAAGCTGAAGAGTTTGTTTGTTTGAACGCGTTTATGTCAGGAACCGCTGGTCAGATTTGAAAAATTATTTCAGAGTTAGATAGTACATTTATCGAGAAAAGCTATAGTCTATTTCATATTATTCGATTTTCAAGAAAAGGATATATATATAAAACTAGATGACCCGGCCCCGCGTCGGTGTGGCAAAGGTTTTTGTTATATTAAATTGTAATTAGTAAGCATTATTAGTATTAATAAAAAGTTTGTACATTTAACACAGCGCCATCTATCTTGAAAATCACTATATCGAATCACTATCACTATATTGAAAATTCAATCACTAATTGACTTCAAACACTGACACTGACTTCAAACAATCACTATATTGAAAACCTACTAAATTTAGTCAACAGATATTGTTATCTGTCAGTATCGTTTGGAGCTAAAGGATAATTTTGACTCTTAAATATACAAATAAAATAATATTGCGACTATAAA
>JAOSYY010000001.1:11484353-11501190 GCA_025727935.1 Hebomoia glaucippe | reverse complement strand
TTTTGTTGCATACGTGTAGTTGGAATGAGTTCCTAGTATACTATAAATATTTAATCATATGAATTGCACCACGTAGAAAAGAATTGAAGTGATCTTCTATAAGCTTGGCAGCGAGTTTAAACACTTCAGGCCTGCAGTGCGATTCGATTCAAATCCTCGTAGAATCCCATTATTACGGTGAGGTGTCGAGAGCTAAGTAACCGTGGCATTCTCGAGACAGCAATAAATTAGACAAATCCGATTTACACGTACAGGGGAGGGAGTCGTTACAACGTTTTGGTGATCGCGTTTGTTTAGACAAAAGACAACATTTGTCTCGCCAATTCTCAATTCCAAATTGAATTCGTCTTCAACGTAAAGGATACAAAGGATACCAATTTATCTTCGGATATAAATACTAGTGTATTTATTCGATTTATTGTGCTCTTTTTGAAGAAGTTAAATTATTTTATATGTCGGGTATTTTAACATCTGTTAAAAAGATTCATAAAACGTAAAAATGTTCTGAATGCAAAGTGAAAATTAATCTCGAAACAGTACATTTAAGGAGAAAAAAATGGCTAACTGATTTAAGCCCAATGAGAACGCCTCGGGAAGCAAACAAAAAAATATAAAAGAGAAAGCTATGCGGGACACGTACATGGAAGTCAGCCGATTTCTGCGTCACGTACGCCTAAAAGAGAACTTTTATTAGTTCCGAGTAGCGTAATTGTTATGGAGAGCCATCTCTTATTACTCAACTTTGACCTCCAACTAACTAGAACGTTAATGAAGTAACACGTGCGCGTATCTATTTTCACTTACTTAAAGACTTCAAAGAACGATGAAGCATCCAAAAAGGAATGGTTAACGTTCATGATATTAACAATATATTAGTGTTTATCGAATTTTGACTTCTAGTAAACCTCAAAAGTGAATAAAAGATTTTTTTAGCTCTGACCTTTGATTGAAGTTATCAAAAAAGAAATATTTAGCAAAAATAATTTTAGATCTTAACTGTAAGACTTATATTATAAAATTGTATGAAAACCAATTTTTATGGAGTACTTTACATAAAATAAACTCGAAATGCCTCAAAAATTATATGACAACCTCTAATTAACAACTATGAATAAAAATCAAAATTAATGACAAATTTTAAAAGTTAGATTTATGATTTCGTCCGCTGTCGTTAACTTAATCACTGCCAATTCGGTTTGAGACGATAGAAATCTTTTTCGCTTGTTTAAACACTAGTAGTAAAATTAGCAGTAAAACCTTCGATAAGTGCTGACTATTCATTACGTAATTTTACGATGCGAGTCACGCTTGACCTAACTTGAAGTCTGATTGAGCAATTTTCTTCAACCGCTCTTAACGCGATAACACCATTAAATTAACACGTAACTACAACCTTACATGCTAGACATTTATTCCTTTTTAAAACTTTTTTATATGATAGCAAGGCAAGCGAGTTTACAGTTCATCCATGGACACTTCCACGACCAGTAGATTTAGCAAACGTGTTCTTTAAGATCTCAACCATATTACCCCATTTGTTATTGAGTGACGTTCTGCTGCCGGCCTTATTACTTTTTATTTCGAGCTATCGGAAACTCATAGACTGAAGTAGAGTCGCGCATAGAACTTCAGGCCTTTTCCATCTATGAACCTTTCAATTGGACCTACACGTTCTATATAGTCTATCCCTATACAGTTTCTATATATAACATACAATTAAGTATGGAAATCGAAGCAATATTTATATATTGAACCTGATCAAAACTTCGTAAAAAAAACGTTTTTTTCCTTAATGGTTATTAATTATAAATTCTGTTTTCCATTAGGAAAACGACATAAAGGTGGTGAATTAAAGTGGTATTATAAATGTTATTAGTGTAAAATTGTGATATTTATTTGTTGAATTTAAATATTATAAATAAAAGCTATATTATAAAACTAACTTAACGTACCGTTAGTCCACTTCGACGTAATGAAAAGCACACAAGGTTCCGATTTGAATTTGCCATGCATTTTCGAAGGGGCAAGAATGTTAACTATCCTCTTTAAAGGTAAACTTTTACTCGAACGGAATCCAATCACATGCACTTTGGCGAAGTATCGCTCTCCTATCCGAGGACAAACTTGCAAAGTTTAAACGTACCAAATGCGCTTGCACTTCACGATTCTCTCTGTGGGTTACGGAATTCACGATCTAGTCCTTTGCATTGCCTTGGACTACTGATATTTTACTGAGTGATAATTACGTGACCTGACCAAAAATGTCAATTCTACACGATTCTAAATTTACACTATTCGTGAATTTATTAGGCTTTTCTACCAATTTCGTTGAATTTAGAGATAGATCATACACTGAAGAAGGAAAATGCATAACAGCTGCTTGTTTTAGTAAAAATGAAATTGGTAGTGGGACATATAGAAAGTGCCATGATGTATTCTTAAATGTAATCAGACGATTATGTTTTATTAATTGACTCCGCTTTATTGCAGTCTATTGATAACATGGTACTTAATCTTTTATTTTTTGCAAAAGAAGGTCTCGCAGCTATAAATTTATTTCGTAATACAAGACATCCATAAATCACTTTAAACTGGAGAAGAAAAATAGATTTTATATTACGAAAAGCCAATACAGTAAACAGATAAAACTACAATACTAAGCAAAAGGCACTTTCGTTTAACAATATAAACAGATCTTCAAGAGAAACTGAAAGAATAACGTAATATATTTATTCATGACAACGACAGGTCCTACAATCAGAAGGACCAAACTATAGTCCATAGAAAATGACCATTTCATTTTCTTACTAAAAACACGAATGAATGAATGAATGAACATTTCGAACCGGTCCCAAGAAAAACGTTCCAAATAAACATTTCTATGAAATTCGACAACCCATTTCAATGCGGGACCAAAAGGGAAAATAGAAAAACGGCTTTTACATTCAACATAAACAATAGATGCTATGTAACGCTGCTGTATGCACAAAGAATTGTTAGTCAGGGCTTGGAGTGGTGTCGCGTACTCGAAAATGTACGGAATGTTGCAATTAAGGTCTTAAACATTAATGCGTTTTATTTGGCGTCTGCCGTCGCACCGCTCTTCAGACATCTTTTGGAGGTTGCAAAAAGTTTGGCAAAAAGAAGACCTATCATAATATGAGAGGGACGCAGATACGATCCGCCAACGGGCTTTCGAATGGGCAATGACCTGCGATATTATACCTGATCCTTTTAATGAGACTACCGTGATATTGCTTGTACAACGATATTGACAAATTTTGGATTTTATAACAACTTGTGTGATGTAATTATTTTTTTACTATACAAAGCACCAGTCTTATATTTGTGCTTGCCACCTATAAACCGTATTTTAATACGTTGTTATCTGATAATTTTACAATTATTTAGCGATTAGTAAAAATGCTATTGGATTCAGTCAAACACTTTTTTATTTCAATGTACCATATTAGCGGGAGTAACTGACATTAAGTAAGTACGGTCTATAAACGTTAACTTAAATAAATTCAGTTCTATATGAAACGATTTTACATTATGGTTTATATTACTGGATTCTTAGTAAGGAACCCTATTTTCTTGAAAATATAATATAGCCTATAACCTTCCTCGATAAATGTACTCTCCAACACTGAAACAATTTTTCAGTTCGGACGAGCGGTTTATGAGTTAGCGTATTCAAACAAACAAACGAACTCTTCAGCTTTATAATATTAGTATAGATTTAAAAGAATTTAAAGAATAATTTATTAATGAATATCAAATAAAATTTAATATATTATTTTTTTAAATTAAATACTATGACAACTAATTTACCAAGTGTCTGATCTTCGTTAATAGTAGCTAAGAGTCAACTTTATGAAATCACATCGATATTATTTTCACCTCTTTTTATGAGAGGAGGTAAAAATAATAAAATAGTATAAATAATATCATAAAACTAAAAGCAGTGTCGTGAACCATCAATGAGCCCAATCGCCTACTATAAGCCATAAACAATCTTTATTGTAGATATGCGTAGGTTCCACTGATCTCCGATTTTTGCCTATTTAATAATCGATTATTGCCGAAGGGTACGGTGGGATTACCATATCAAAAGAGCGCATGATCCCATGTTCAACGTCAATTTGGTAAAACATTGGCGGTGCTCAAAAGGCAAGAGGCGTAAGGCATTTTATTTCATTCGGAATATCTTAGAAATACTCAACATTTTCACATTTACTCGTGTAATCCTTTGTGATTGTGAAAATTGTTTCTCTAATGTCACTGATATTTGCCAATTGAATACATAAGTGGATATTGAAAAGGAAAATATCAAACAATGACTATTCTTTATGAGGTAAGAAAGATTTTCGGCGCTATGAACAAAATTCTCTAAAAGCACGCTCTTGTTAAAATATTTAACTATATAAAGGTTGATTGCAATAAGCTACAATCCCATAAAAGGATTTTTAGCATTTATAAACATTTATAAACACCACTATGCCGCCACAGCCCACTATGTGTTTTATTGCACTGCTACAGTGGGTTGATCTTTGTAAATTGTTACTTATTTTTAATGTTATTCATTCATATTTCAAAACATGAATATTGTATTACTTAGAAAAGCTTATAATCTCTAAGGATTAGCCATATTAGCCCGACATTGCTAAGATATTGCCACATCCGGCCACATTTGCCGTTCGGTGGTTTCTAACGAAGATACGGGTAACATTGTAAGCGAGATACCTTTGCGGTTTTAGGGTACCAGGAAATTGGGAGAACTCTGAAAAACTCCTGGGTTGATGATAATGTTAATTTTATATGCAATAAGCATTTGCATAGTAGGGTAAGTCGGCCCAATGTCGACTACAGACACCGAATATAATTCGTGCAAACAAATTTTGGTTAACTTTAAGCCTCTAGGGAAATCATTTTCTTCTACAAATGTACATAATTTGCAAATTATTTGCGTTACATACCTTTAATGTGGTCGGATGTTTGTTGTGTTACATTTCGTTGTAACTTCAATCTTGAAAATGAATGACTGCCTTATTAGTTTAACAAGAGAAATAAAAAATTCGGATAGCACCAAGAATATTACCTAAAAAGAAAGTACGTGGTTCGTACATTTATGCGTCGTAACTCAGTGAAGCGCAAACATTAAAAATTCATATTTCATTGAATTTATATGTATATTAAAAAAGCTTCAAATATTTATATATTTTTATTTAATGTATTAATAATCTAAACAATTATTATTTTTTAGGATTGTTTTTAGTTTTTAATAAGTACACGTGTACCCAATAACAACTGAAAAGACATTTAACACCGCTCTTTCCAAGTACAGGAAGATATAATGAGAAAGAAACTAATGAAGCTACATGTTTAGAGTCAACCTTTTAATCGCTAGACAATATTAAAGCGACGACTATTTTAATTGATGTTACTGTACTGGAGAACTCATGAATACGAAATGACTTTACTAATAAGACGTTGATAACTTAAGAAAATACAAGTGTACTTCGTAGTCTCTATGCCTAGGTTCCCTTCGTCAATAATTGTCCACTTGTTTCAAGAAAATGCAATTATGTTGTCAGTTAAATCTCCACTCATACTTGAAACTAAATATAAGAATTTTGAATAGAATCTTCAACTTAAACATTATATTCAGGTGCAATAGGAATAATTTACTGCCTCCTCGAACCGGAATATTTACATACACAATGTTAACTGACAAATTGATGCTTAAGGTATTTTTGTACACAACTTTATAATACGATTATTTTTTAAACTAACGGTTCGCCCCGGCTTTACACGCCTCCTGTTTCTTCAGTGCATATAGTAACGAAACTGTCAGATTAAATGTCATCATTTTTAATATCATTCCCATACAACAATGTTATTGAAATTTACGACAATTCTATGAATTTCCATATAAAGCTTATCTGAATATTAATGAAGAAAGTAGAAGAAATATGAAAATTGGTCAAGCCGTTCTCAAGTGAAATTTTTACAAACATGCATCAATGATTTTTTATTTATAAGAACGTACTACGAGTGCAATGATTCTTAAACTTAGTTTGAGAAATGTTTCTTTTTAAGCTGTAACCTTCACAGAATTATATTCCTTGTGACATCGTACAATTATGTTTGTTTATAATTAGGGTCGGGTATTTACGGATTCATAGTAGAAATTAAATGTATATTGCTACATTATTCTTAGAATTTAATACAAGGGTTAGACTTAGAATGCTTTGATGTAGTTATATTATAAATTAATATCTACTGTAATATACATTACCAGCACGAACCCAACAGATCTCATCTGTGCTCTTGAACACATTGAAAAAAATTGCTTATAATCCAGTCCAGTCCAGGTCCAATCGTTTGGGAGTACACCCACAGTAGACGTTGCGTATACGACGATATATATTTATGCCATAGGAAGGCAAGCGAGCAAACAGTTCACTTATATTAAGCGATTTCTGTCGCCCATGGACACCTCCAAGATCATTAGATCTAGAAGACCCGTTACAAACCTTAAGGCCTTATTTTATTTTTATTTCGAGTATTCGGAAATTGATAGACTGACATAAAAACGCGCATAGCACTTCACGACTTTTCCATCTATGAACGGTGGTACGTGACCCGGACGGAACTTATTATAAAATACATCCTGTGTGACGGACCTTAAGAAGAATATTTTGTTGAAAAATTTCGATAGTAACCATTCTATGATAAAAAATTTATATCTTATCTCATACCCAATTATTATTCCTTTGATGTTTCGTTACATAACTTTCCAAAATGTTCTCCGCGGTTTACATCAAGTTTCTATTTTCCTGACTCCACCAAAGTATTATTTTATGAAGTTTAAATAATTGTTCATATAAAAGAAAGAATTTATATTCAAAGCAGTTATGGCCGCAAAAATTCAGAATATTATCAAGGGTGGCACCCTCCAGTCTCAGGTAATCGACTGACAAATGTCTTAGATATTTTACCAACTTCATTTTGCGGATGCCACAGATAATGGAGAACTCTTTACTTTGTATTCTTTGCGAGAAAATGTTTTAGACATTTTTTGGAAATGATAAAACTGGTTTGTCGGTAACATTTTATTTTCCTTATTTTTAAAAACACATCTTATTAGGATGATTGTCTATTATAAAAAAATGTTATTGGATACTTTTTTGAAATCGTACTGAGAAAGAGGCAATCTCAATCTTATCAAATCTAGTTCAATATTACCAACAAAAACACAATTCTACTTGTAAGGGGGAAAAGCCTGAAAAGATCTTTACTTACTTTAATAAATTAAAATATAAATTTTATAAAAAGGAAAGCAAATTAAGTTCATTATTTCAAAATACAAAATTCATCAAAAACCCGGCGCTGGTAGCTCGCAAGTATGGCCGTGAATTTTTATAAAAACTCCCATTTTCTTACCGTTCCGACAATAAGGTGCGAAATTAGGAGAAGAATTAGACTTCTCCGACGGGGATCGTGTCTCGAATACATAAGAAGGGGTGAGGGGGAAAAAAATAATTATTAACAGTTGGCATCGCATAAATAAACGCAGTATTTAACAACAATGAGGGATTATAGATGACCATTTAATGGATGTCCTTTTCCCAAAAAGTAAATATTTAGTAATAATCAAAATGGCCGTCTCCCGAGGTCTATGCTATAATTTGACTATTGAAGTAAAAGTGTCATTTAAACTGTGTAATTATAATAATTTTATAAAGAAATTGATTTTTATAGGTTACTATAATAAAATTATAACTAATCGCTTACAATACTAATGCCTTATTTCAAAACATCTCTCAAGAGAAGCTCTTGTTAAAATACTTATTTGCTTTTTTGTGCGTCGTTGCAATAATATAAACTCCCGTTAAAGGATAGATTTAGCTTTTTTGAAGGTAATTTTTGAAAATGAGTTAGTATTTTATTGCACTGTTATAGTGGATTCATAATTTTTATAAATAGGGCCGTTAGACTTCGAAAAATGCGGCGATTATTCAGTATATCCCGACTGTGTTTTTTATATTCTGTGTTAAAGGGGAACAAACTACAGCCCCTGGTATATAGCACCACTATATTAAATTGGCTTATGACGCAAGTTTGTGGATATAAACGTTAGCATAAATCAATCTAGTGAAGATTTATATCACCTATAATAATATAAAATATTTCTTCATTTTCTTGTATTTGATAGATCTGAAAATTATCTAACTTGGTTTACTACATATTATGGTGGACAAAACTTATTTAAATTTATCATGTGAAGGGTAATTAAAATATATGAATATTAACATAAGTAATAATAATATTTATACAAATAAATAAAATATATTGTTTGCAATTTTCGCAATCACAAGTTATTAATGTTTTTTCATCTGTTTATTTATTTTATCAAAATCGAGATTCACTGCTAATTTTAACATATTAATAGGGTTACCTTGCTATGAAAAATGATTTAAATTCCGAATAAAAACTGAAATAAGAAAAAAATATATTTGCCTTATCATGTCAACAATACATTTTGTATGATATAAATAAATGAAAAAGTAGGCAGTATTAGTGATGGAATATAAGAAAATCTGTGGAAAGCAAAAACATTCCTTGACGTAACTGTGTTTACTTGCAAGTGTTTACCGTCGGGGCACAGATGCTGTTCGCTATAAGCCTCTCTTATTAGGGATTCTATGTTACACGACAAGACGATTTTTTGCTTTATTATATAAAAAGTAGTGTCACCGCCAAACATTACCTCGATAAGAAAACAATATTTCACCTTATTTCGGAGTTGAGGTGCCCCGCGGTTTTGCTCGTGTCACAATGTGTTTATAAATTTTAATTACGTGTTTCCCGACGTATGAGCTATATAATATATAAAATTCTTGTGTCACGTTGTGAGTAAATGAATTCCTTTGAAACGGCTCGACCGATTTTTATGAAATTTTATATGCATATTCAGTAGGTCTGAGGATCGGACAACATCTATTTGTCATCCTCGTATTTATTAAGGATGTGCCACCCCTAATTATGTTTTTATTATTTAGACAAAATACTTCTTTTTATGGGTTCTTGTGACCAAAAAACAATTGTACAGAGCCTATTGTATACATTGAAATTATTTTGAAACCTCAAGGTATTTTTAGATTAGACTTAACATAAGATACCTAAAAATCCGATAAAAAAAGTAGTAATATGAAGCTTATTATGATTATTACATGATTTTCATGAAGTATGTAAAAAATGGGAATATATTTTACACCCGGTCAGGTGTCGTGGAAATCCCGAGGGAAATCTAACTTTCCCGGAGGCGCAGACAGCAATCGATTCTATTCAAATTTATGATAGAGAATAACGCTTTGGGTATATCATATTGAGTTGACAAGTTACCATTAGTCGATTTTATCCCGTGTCTATGGTATTATTATTTACGAAAAAACGAAAGTTTGAGAAATTTATTCAGAGAGATTTATAGAATCGCTTAAACAAAAATTCATTGAAATTTATTTTTTCAAATTGAATTTTGGACTTAATAAAAATTTGACGTAGATTTCTATGAATTACAGCAAGATTTTATGATTGACAAATCAGCTTTTCTGTCTCTCTATATGTGTTTTCGAAACCAAAAAATATTTTACCAAAATATACATACGAATATGTCTAACTTGAATTTCACTTTTAGATGTTAAGACAAAATTGATCGTGATTAGTTAATTGATATAGACACATACATTTTAAATTAGGTTTTTAAATATAATTCTTACTAATATAATATAATAAAGCTAAAAAATTTGATTGTTTGAACGCGCTAATTTCAGAAACCGCTGGTCCGATTTGAAAAATTATTTAAGTGCTAGACAGTACATTTATTGAGGAACGCTATTGGCTATATTATATTTTCCAAAAAATTAGGGATCCTTACTAAAAGTACAATAATGTAACTCAAGCTGTAAAAATCGAAATGAACGTGAGCGAAGACGCTGGCGGAAGCTAGTAAGTTTATATAAAAAGTTCTAATACGTATTAGCAGCTCTATAAAAATACTACACGTGGAACCCTATCAATAGCTGTCTGCAACTGGCAGGTTGGCGCCGACTTTTCACAAAAATTCGCGCCCTTATTTTATTGCCTCCTGTCCAAGATTAAACTTTTGCCTCCGTTTTATCAGCTACCTCTAATACGTATTGGATACGTATTTCTTAAAGAAAATCTATTCAGCTATGTAGTATATTCTTAAAGTGCCTTTAGAACCCTTTTTATTAGTTATCGATAGACAAGTCCAGTGTTACTAAATAACTCATCGAGGCATTATTTACCGTTAAGTGAATACACTTATTTCTATACAGCTCATTCACCATTCATTATATAATTATTTAATAACGTTCTGGCAAACTATTTTGTTTTTCATTTCGAGCTTATGAAATCTTCATTGATTAAAGCCGAAACGCGTATTTCGGCACTTTACGACCTATCTATCTCTGAACGGTGGTACGTGACCCGGACGGAATTTTTTAGAAGTTATTCCGCTACAACCAATCTTTTTCTAAGTATTATTTAAAGACACAATCAGTGGAAAACACAATAACTGCTTTTCAAAGTAGAACTAAACATTCTATATTTAAAATTGTAATTCTAGTTTTAAGTTATATTGCAAAACTACTCAACAATAATTAAGAGTAATTTCGCAAACATTATTTCAAGGTAAGTGAATAAATTTTCAAGAGTAACTAACATAAAGAAAGAAGTACGAAAAGCGAGCCGCGAGCAACAAATCTCCATTTTAGCGGATTAAAGCCTCGCTGTTTTATAATATAATAGAGCGGATATGAAGGCGCCTGAATATTTTACAGGCAACTTAGAGTTTCACCTTCGAGGTGAAATTGAGGGCATCTCTCATGCTCCTGTTGTAACTGAGATATTTATAGACTTTAAAATTCATTGGTTCGCCGAATTGATTTTGAAACTCAAACTGCATTATATTAATTCGATAAATTCGAATTATGATTTGCCTTCATTTGTAACAATCTAACTAAATTATTAAATATTTCATTAAAAATAATAATGTAACCAAAGATTAACTAAAAGAAAATCTAAATAACTATTTTATATATTTTATACGAGTATAGTAATATTATAAACCTGAAGAGTTTTTTTTAATTGTGTGTTTGTCTGAACGCGCTAATCTCATGAATTGCTAGTCTGATTTGAAAGATTCTTTCAGTACTGGATCGAACATTTACAGAAAATACGGATCCTTACTAAAAATCCAATAATGTAACACGAGGTGCTAATATCGTAATGAACGCGTGCGAAGTCGCTGGCAGAAGCTAGTTTATAATAAAAGACAAAACAATTTATAACTAGTTTATCTTACAAGTATTAGTTCTACAAATCTTAGATCATAATGGTTGTATAAGTGGTCATGTGGTTAATATCAATATGAAATAATATTTTTTCTACATAATTTAGTTGATAAAATAGAATATTATTATTATACTAAAGATTCAAAACGATGCCTGTTATTATTATAATTGAATTCTGTTGTAAGTGTATAGCAAAAATTATGCAAGTAAAAAGAGATAGCGATTTATTTTTTACAAAAATAATTAGATATTATCAAAAATAAAAAGTAACTAGTTTTGATGGGTCTCTTAGTCTATTTATTATACAATATAGTGGCAGTAACTACATCGTCTTACATTATGTATACTACCTTTATTCCGCGACTTTGTCTGCCTAAATAATAATTTAGAGCTTATTTTTTAAAGTTTCATATATATCATTATGAAATGAAATATTAACCGTGATGGAAGGTGAATCGATTCTAATTGTATGTTTAATTATTTTAGGTACTAACTAAATCTTATTTATATTGTTTTATACGCTCTAGAGTATATCTTGGGCTATACCAGAACGCGGCAAGCTGGCAAACACAGATATTAGTTTTCTCTGTAAGCAATTCGGTAAGTGTCCCCTGTTATTTGAGTGTAATACCGGACCGGCCGCTGTTATAACGTTGATAACACGTGGCGTTTATCGAATTCCAATAAATGCTTTCTGCGGCTTAGGTGACGACACCGTGGCTAACTTCATAGGGAAGTGTTGTATGGGATTGTGTTTGGACCCTATTTTGATCTTATTACTCTGATTCTACATAATTTATCCATGTGCAGGGAGATATTAATTTAGAGTAATCTTATGTATATATATGTATGTATGTATGTATGTATGTATGTATGTATGTATTCCGTAGCACGGTGACAAACAAATGTTGGCTAATTTCGGAGAGCCAAAGACTTTAACAACAGCAATTAACCTTAGCGAAATAAAATTTAATTAACTCCAAATTAATCGATCACGAATACTTTCTGCTTGCTGAACAGTATTTAACAATCATATTAATAAGATTTAACTGTTGGAACACAATCCCTCATTACTGTAATTCACAAACTTTCCATCTATGAACCTTGATTCATGACCTTAACGCAATTTCGATCTCCCATCCGTTTAATAAAATTTTCTATATTAAATACTTAATAAATGATTAAAAACAAACAAGGCATTTCTTATTGAACTTTAGGACATTAAATAAAAATACTACATAAGAAAAATGGTCGTGTATTTATTATCTTCGTTCTACGCTTCGGGGTGAATTTATTATACGAACTAATTTCAAACGATAACATTCCCTATACGACGCTCTAGGGTATGAAGGAATTTTTTTAGACAAACGGTGCTCTGTTTAATGAAAACTCCGAACCGCAATATGCCGCGGGGGACTGCTCCACTGATTGTGGAAAAAATTTCCCTATATGAATATTTTACATGCTTTCTATTTACCAATGAAACGTCAGTGAACCCTATGGCCTACCAAGCAACTATATAACAATTATTTAGAAACGAATTTTTATGTAGTATATAATGATAATAGAAAAGTGTTGCCTAAATCAATAATTGGTAGAATCGACGATTATTAAATAAATTTTCTCAATTGGGTCTTCTTTAAGTAAGAATCTATATATACTTACGTGAAACGAAAATTTCGTATCTTTTTCAGGAATATTGTGTACTTGAAAGAAGGTAAGATTTTTCATCACTAATATTTATATTATAAATGCAATGATTCTTAAACTTTTACAAGGTGAACAAAATTATGAATTTGGATTCGCGTTATCGCCAATTTTATTAAAATTTAACACTTCTTCCATTCAAAATATTTGCTACTTAAACGGATATTTAATAAAATTCAATATAAAACTATAATTTATAATGTAATAGATAGTTGCGAACTATGAAAAGGAAATGTACTGTTCCAGATGACGATTATCTCAAAGAAGAAAATTCCCACAGGACACCCACCTTTCAAATCTAAGTACGACGGCAACAAAAGAACTTAGAACATTAATAAAATATCGCATAGTATCGCGAAGGAAGCTTAATAGCAACGGAAGGTGAGCGTAGGAATTTGCAATAAGCTCCACCTTTGTCTCGCAAAAGCCTTCCGCCGCCCCCTTTATTTCCCAAGTTCCTTGCATTTCATTCAGTATGTACATGGGGTAGTAGCAACTAAACGTTTGTGCACATTTCTTATTTCATTGTTGTATTGAACAACATACAGCTATTGACAGAGCGTGGTCTCTAAGAAACTTTAATATTAAATCCGCTTTCTGAAGAATTTAAAATTTAAATAACTTCTACTAGAATTAAGATGAAAATGCAAATTTTAAACTACGGGGACTAGTATTGACGTCATAAAAATGCAGTTCCACCTAAAAGTAGCAAGTTGGCAAGTCATTATAGCTTTTATCCGACGAGGTTTGGCTGGATCATTACTCTGCGTTCTTCACGATTCGTTAGACATGTAAAAACTTCACTCCTTCGGGATCAATATTGGGGAGTGATTAAACATCGAACAAGGCATACTAACAGAAATTGCGGAGTCAAAATTCATATCGAACTCATCAAAAGTCAGCCAACTGAAATTTTAGATTGCTTTTTCAATCATTAACATAAAAATTTAAGAGATCGTATCAATGACCGTTTCCTTTTGGAATCCTTTGGGAATTTTTCATTAACATTTTTATAGAAAACATTGATTGTCTCCGGTCACAATTTTAAATTATAATTTCGGATGTTCACTTAAAAAATAAAATAAGTTAAACAACCTGTCTTTAAACTTTTGAAAGAGACATACATATTCATTTTCTTTCTGCAACTAAATAGTGTAAATTTGAACTTGTAACACTTTCGCCATACCATACTTAGGAACAACATGCATTATTCTCATACTCATTCACTGCTCTAAATATGAGCATTATCAGTAAGAATCTCATACATTAGCCTATTAAAGAATTAAGGACCATACTATATAACTTATATCGTCTAAGGTTCGCATAGCAGACCATTTATTCGAGCTTACAATATCGTTTTCCGATATAAATGGAAACATTGGTCCGTGCTAAGGTAAATCTTTTCAGGGTTTAGAAAAATAATTGGTTCGGTTGAAGAGAAGCAATTACATCCGTTGAGAGCGATTTCGATTTACTCAGAAGCGGTTTGGATAAACTTCGCCTTGAATCGACTAACTCCACGCTATTACATTGCCCATCAATATTGCCTTCGGTTTGACATTTTATACCATGCAAATTAACTGGGATAGCAGCTGTGTATGCTGAAAGGGAGTTGAACGATTATTGGCAGTATAACCATGGATATTTCGCATACAATTTGCTTTAATATGTATATAGTTCTGAACTTTTTATTCTTATTCTACGATATAAGAATAAAAAACCTCAGCGACAACTTTATCACAACTACCTGTGTAGTTTTTTATAACGTCCCTAGTTGAAGGAAAGTAACTCTTTTCTGAGATCAGCGCGCCCAAACGCAGAGACGAACAAATAAACAGACAAAAGTGCAAACAATTTTTGTTGTGGTTTCTATTACATTAACAAAGTCCCCCGATCATTGTTTTTCTCTTATATCTTCTATGTACAGACAGCAATCAGTTCCTGTTTTATTATATGTATTTATAGATGTCTCCTGTCAAATAAATGTGGCTGTGACGTTGCTCAGTGCAGTCATGGCCGAAAATAAAAACTAAATATAAATTTAAATTTTAGAACATTATAATATTAAACAGAACGGCTACGACACGAGTTGTCACTGTTAAATATATGTATTAAAATAATATATTAATATCTACTGGCAACATTCAGTATACTATATGAATGATTGTTCTTTTGTCTATTGTATCATTAACTTGACTAAAAGTATTAGTCTGTGCCAGACCGTTGTAGTTTTAACAGTCACATAGAATGGATAGCTTCGCGAGCACGTCTGAAGATTAGAACACCAGTGAACATTATACCATAAATACTAGTGAAAGATGTATTATATACCAGTTATGTATTATTTATAATTCCTATATCACATCTTGTAACTTGCAGTGAAAAAAACGATGTAATATCATAAAGTGAAGTCTAGTGCTAAAAGTGAATTCTCTATATGTTTTTGTTGGTTACTTAGCAAGTTTACTATAAAAACTAAAACAACGAGAAAACTTACACCACTGCAGATAAACAACCTAAGTATAGTAGAATGTTTTCAAAATATAAAATTTGCAAGTTATAGCACTTCTGAGGTATCAATAACAAACAGACATTCAAATCAATTTTATAAAGATACGATATCCAACTCCTTCGTAATTTACCATCAATTCGTCGGTTTATGATTGACATAAATATATCAAACAGTTAAATAATATCTAATAAATAGATATACTGTACGTCTGATATTAAAAATTTACAAAGTACCGTATGTGTGTTGAAATGTTCTTTTTTAGAAAAAAGCTTCTAAAAATAACATATCTAAAATTACGGACGAACTGCTTGAGTATCATAAGTGAATAGTGACATATTTTATTTCAAAGTATTGAGGAAAGTACGAAAGCTCCAAATAGAATCTTCAAGGTTGCCTCAGAAAATTAGGGACCAGTAACTTGGTATTAACTGCGACTGGTGCTCACTTCGTTGTCTACTAGCTGTGGAAATGGATTCTGAAATAAATAATTTTTATAAAATTTTATTATTCATAATGTTAGTTTAAATAGTTTATATATACTCTTAAACAAATAATCATTTTCATGATAAATTATATGTTGATAGGAAAATCATGTGTGCACTGTAATTTTATAAAGATCTTGCAATTTATATTTTATTAAAAATACTTTTAATAGTGAAACACTTTCAAGTACAATAAAATATCCTACTCGGTTTGTTTTCCTACCTGTTTCATATTATTTTATCCTGGTATTTAAAACCAAATTACTTAAGATGTATTATGTCGAAACATTTAATATTTTTTTTAGAAAATAAAGTAATGTAATTTATAAAAATATTTATATTCTTGTTAGTTATATCAGTTTGAATTTTTTCTTAAAAATCGGTTTCCACGTTGTCGAGCATACCAAGACTAAGGATAGAAATTGTATTTGAAGCTTTACAGAAACTTAGGCATTAGCCGCAAACTTTTCTCTCGTAACGCACATGGCTGAGTTGGCCCTAATGGAAAGCTGCTTTCCAAGTTTTATTAGGAAAAATACTTTAAGAGAAAAAAGACAATTATAGAAAACTGTCCAGTGTTTTAATTTCGACTGTTTTTATGTTTAGACAAGTCGAAAACACTAATTAACATATTCTCATCGTATCTTTTAACATGTTTTATCAAAATAAAATTTGAATCTTTACACAGTATATAAATAAAGCTGACATATATACATAAACTCACCCTTCTTCTCTGTAGGCACAGACTAGGG
>JAOSYY010000001.1:11452971-11477180 GCA_025727935.1 Hebomoia glaucippe | reverse complement strand
AGTCTTTCCATATGTTAATTTATTTTTAAAAAAACGAAAGCTGAAAAGATTTCAAGAAGAAAATTTCGAGTAGGATTTTTCTAGAGCTAAGGCATTTCATTTCCTATAAAAAGCCGTCTATCTGGTGCCACGGTGGGCGGTTATACCAGAATTGCTTCATTTCAAAGGATTCATTATCGCAGCCACAATGATTGTCTCCATCAATACAGTCCCACTATCTAGTCAAATAACAAACAAGAACCCTTGAAAGGGTTCGGGCGTTGGCTTCAAGTGGAAATAAAACAAAATGAGCTTTTCTATTGATCCCTGTACTGTGTGAACATTGCGTCTTACCTTCCAATGTTCTTACTTCTAGCAAATATATATTTAAAATAATATTATTTTTATCATTGTCGTCCTCAACGAATTAGGCAACCGTGACGCTCTTATTTTGATGTCGCGTCGTTAACTTTCAACTTTTATTTTACGAAAATAACTAATTTATTTTCAATTATTTAGTAATCAATTAAGTTTTAGACTTGTTCTAAAGTAGGTATTTCTATTAAGAATCCAATCAAGGAAAGTCTAGTTACGAAAGAATATTTTCGGAGTTCAATGATACTTCGCTGTGTGGATTTAGCGGTAGGTACTAAATTCTCGCTGGTTTTCGGCGTTTAAGGTACGCTGCAAAAATGTGTAAACATTGGTGCGGTCGTAAATTCTTTTGACATGGTAATCTGCTTTTCGCATATATCGACGTCGCTTCCAACCCGACAAAGCTGTAATAGTAATATGCTACATGTAATATACCAAATACCAACATAAGTACAATACGTATAGTCAATTTTTAAAAATATGTACCTACAGCTATTTTTTTTCGTGTCAAACATATAATTACCCTAAACAACATTTTAATTACAGATTCTGCAATCATTTAATCCTATAATTAGTGAAATAATATTTAATTAGCGGTTTTATTGATTAATATTAAAATTGCTAAGAATACAATTTTAGTGTTTCCTCTCCAGCAAAAAGTATATAACCGATTTGTATCATTTTTGAAAATAATGGTAAATCCACGTTGCAAACTTAGTTTCAGCCATAAATCTGTAATCGTACTAAGCCTACCTCGACAAAATATTTTGTTTCGATAACCAACTAAATACTACTCATTGATGATGTGCGTGTGAAATAATTGCAATTATTTAATATCATAACATGTTTGCTGTCTGTTTCAAGCCTCATTGCCATCACTAAATGACATATGTCAATTGTCAAGCTTAGAACACTTGCATGTAGTCTGTGCCAAGATCAAACAATTTACGAATTGCTTGTCATCGCCACCGAACTAGAAGATACGGTGATTTTGTAAATTTGAAAAACATAAGATATTTCTTTTTTTTATAAATAGTGGGAGTTTACCCAATTCGTTAAATTAAATTTTAACAATGAGTTCTATTGGAACAGGAGTAAGTTATTATACGAAAAGTTCTCTTTTTTTATCTTCTTTGATTTCTCAAACTTTACTCTGCATTTTGTTGTAACGCAAAAAGGTGTGTTCATTAAACACCTATAGATTCCTTATTTCGGTCCTCTTAACTCTATAAAAAGCCTAAATTGAAAATCCCAAATAATTAAGAGGTTATTAATTTTGCTTATTCATGTTCTTTCAGTACGATTTGTCGGCATCACAATTCTCACCTGATGGGCGAGTGTTTCAAGTCGAATATGCAGCAAAAGCTGTAGAGAATTCGGGGACAGTTATTGGATTGAGAGGTAAAGATGGTGTTGTGTTTGCTGTTGAGAAACTTGTGACATCAAAATTGTATGAACCCGGTGCTAACAAGAGAATATTTCATGTTGATGAACACGTTGGTATGGTAAGTGAATTCCCATAATTGTATACATTGTACCTAAATTTTAAACTTTAAACATGCTATTTAAACAGTGGTCTTGTATATTATATGAAAGATTAATATCCACAGTTATGCCTGTATCATACTTGCTTGTAGAAAAGCAATAAAAAATCATCAATAGCATTTTCTTAATTTAGACATGCAGACGTTGCCATTATAAGTGTCTTTCGGAGTATTTATATAGATTTTAGCCAAAAATATATACTATTATATAGTCCTCTATTATGCTTTAAATGGTCTGACAGAGAATAGATGATTGATTATTTTTGTGTTCACTTTTCCAGGCAGTCTCTGGTCTTATCTCAGATGCAAGACAGATAGTTGAAACCGCTCGATCAGAGGCATCAAACTACAGATCTCAATATGGCATCCCCGTCCCATTGAAATACTTAAATGAGCGTGTATCAATGTACATGCATGCATACACATTGTACAGTGCTGTTCGTCCGTACGGATGTGCAGTGATTATGGGGTCATGGTCGGAGCATGAAGGACCTCAAATGTACATGCTGGAGCCCAGCGGAGTTTCATTTGTCAGTATATTTCTTATAAATTACTAGCTAACCCAGCAACCGTCATTTTGCCACATAAATATATAAAATTTGGGGTTGTATGTATTTCTACATAATGTATCAGAAAAAAAAACTAAATTTTTTGTCTAATTAATAAAAAAAATAGATAGTAGCAGATTCTCTGACCTGCTGAATATACCGTCTCGAAAGAGTATGGGAATGAACATTGTGATACGAAAATTTTATACATTAGATTATATATTTGGTTTAGATTATGTACAGATAATTGATCTCCTAAAACATATGCGAAATAGATATATTTCTCAAACTGCTCTCTTAGAGGCATGTCAAGACACACATTGATGTCATAGATGTATTTTTAAACATTAACAATTCTTGTAAATTCTGTATTTAAAAACTTAAAATTCCAGTCATACTTTGGATGTGCAGTTGGGAAAGCGAAGCAAGCAGCAAAAACGGAAATTGAAAAGCTTAAACTTGCCGATATACCAGTAAAGGATCTTGTAAAAGAAGCAGCGAGAATGTAAGTCATAAAAAATTAAATAAACCTCTAATTAATATTAAGCTCAACTGCACACAATTTTTTCCTACATCACATAAGATGTATCAATGGGGATGGCGTATGAACGTTTTTCATTTAAAAAACTACATATATAATGAAATATATATGCCAAATAGTTGAGTTTATTAATGCCCCATATACAAACATCACATTAAACATATGATTATTACCATACTGTACAATAAAAGAGACAATTACTAACCTATAATTACACTAAGGTAAACTAATTTTCACATGGGATTTTTAATCAATTGTAATATTTAGTAAATAATAGTAGAAAAGAAATTTATAATTAATATGCCCCATTTGTGGTTGTTACAAAAGTTTGTTATTGGCATCTGTTTTCATTTTATATTTACAGTACAATACTCTCAATGTAATTAATATAAGTAAACTTCCAAGAAGTTCTTTAGAACTTCTTGGAAGTTTACTTAACAAAACCAGATTATGCTTACACATGAACAAAATATTTCAATAACAAACATTTATGTTTTGATTACTGAAACTAGAAAAGTAGATATACGAGTACATAGTTCTTACTTTGCAGAATAAAAATATGTATATTCATAACAAAGACCTACATAGTTTTTAATCTTTTCAGCATTTATCTTGTTCACGATGAACTCAAAGATAAACAATTCGAGTTAGAATTATCTTGGGTGTCTAAGGATACTAAGGGCCGCCATCAGCTGGTTCCAAAAGAAATAGCTTCTGAGGCCGAGAATCAAGCAAAACAGTCGTTGGCAGACATCGAGGATTCTGATGATGGTGAAATGTAATCAATTTAGATAATAAATTTTTCATAGTAAGTTTTGTATTTTATTTTTTTTTACTTAGATTAGTGTGCATGTAACATTAAGATTTTAAATATTTTGGAATTCATGTCACATTATTGCTTTGATTTGGCAGTGAACTGTCTCAAAACGTTATAATTAAAATAAAATAAATCGTGTAAAAAATAACAATTCAGGGGTGGACCATCCTTATCACTTAGAGATATGGAGATAATAGCCGATTAGACTTACTGAATATCTCACTCATAAAAATTGTTCAAACCGTTTCAGAAGAGTATGGTCACTAACATTGTGACACGAAAAATTTATATATAAGATATACATATATCTTTACACTTCTAATATCTTTTATAAAAACTGATATATGGATGGGTTACTACAGCAATGCTACTCTGCCTGAAACTAGACATTTTTTAACAGTTACTATTTAATATTTTAAATTGGAAATTTAAAATTAAGTATCAATCTAACAAAATGTTAACTACAATAATGAGCCTAAAATGTATCATAGATCACAAGTTTTCACTTTTTTTTAAATTATTAATAACTTACTCTTATGTATTTTATATATTTGTATACATATGGTGCATATAGCCAATACAGTACGGTAAATAACATGAAAAATATATTAGTAATAATACGTTATTTGATACTTCATTGTATTCAATTAAATGTCTGTTATATTTTACATAATAAATGAAATGTATAATAAGGCTATTATGTTATAAGCGGTTAAATTATACTATTCTTCATTTTCTAGTAAGGTGTAGGGTGACCATATTGCGAGTTAAATAAATATTTTTACCTAAATTTTATTGTCTTCTATATTAGTCAAACTAGACATCCAACATTTTAGTATACAAATGAACTGATGGTTTTCGTGATACTTGAAGTCCTTATCAAAATATAGTTTTAAAACGCTTTCGTTCGTTTTAAAGCATTTTTATAGATTTGCAATATGTTGAGAAATTCAAATTATCAGTTGTACCACAGTTTATAAAAACCCTTAATAGATATTCTATTTGCGTATACATTAATCTGAAAATCCGTGGTTGTGGACATCCTAATACAATCAATTTCAAAGTATAAAATAAATATATTATTCACATTTACTTAGATAAATGGAAAAAATGCATGACTAAAAGCATTTTCTTTTGTACAGTGAGCAAAAAATTTTCCTATATTGTTATAGTTTTATTATATACAGAGTATGAGAAATATTTATATATTGTATGAGAATATCTCTTTTAAGTGAGTTTTAGCACAATAGTTACTTGATGTAATTCTTTTTAACATAACGTAATCGAAACATTTCGTATAGTAAAATTTTGTTCAAACACTATTATTCAATCTGTTGGAGCTAATTACGAAAAATAATTAAAAAAAATATATCGATTTATTATGCTAGCTGTACTCTCTTATATATTCTGAGGCAAACATATAAATATAGAAGATTTTAATTTAGTCATTTTAAAAAGTATTTGAAACGTTAAAAATGTCGAAATTGGAGCAACTCCCCGATGATTATGTTAAAACATTCATTCGACACATTAAACTGGTAAAATTCATCGGTATCGATATTTTTGATGATTCGAATACACCGTTTTTGCGAAAATATTGGAAGCTTATCATTGTTTACGTTGCTCTTGTATTGACGGTGCTGGGTCAATTTTTGTACATAATTTTGAGTCATAAAACGAATGCAACTTTGTTAGATGTCATAAATGCTATACCTGGAACTTTAATGGCAACACAAGGTAGAAAGTTTGTCGTACAAATAATTATCTAATTATATTTAAGCACAGCTTTTTACTAAAATGTATAAAAATAAGTAATAAATGTATTGTAATTTTGTATTGGCCTCGCGTATTTAAATTGAATATTTGAGCTATTTGAATATTACTAAGGCTTAAATCTAAGTAAAACCCTCATTAAAATCTTTACAGATATAGTTAAACTTTGTATTATAACAGCTAAAAGAAACGACATCGGACAAGTTATCCTACAGATAGCAGAGCTATGGCCAGTTAATATGAGCAGTGAGAAAGGAAAAACACTTCACAGCTTTACCAGGCGTCTACATCTTTTTGAAAAGTGTAAACATTTGAGACATCTATTTTATATGGACTAGCGCATTTGTATTTATGAAAGTATTTCTGAACCTTTAAAAAACAATCGACCTATAAACATTTCTCTATGGTTTAATTTGCGCTAAGAAATTGTTAATGTTTATATTTTTGTATCAGAAACAATTATTTATACTGTATTCAAACTGATAACAAAACGAATTTGTTTACCTTAACGATCTTCTTTAATACCATAAAGAAGGTAGACTAAGATGAATTAAAATGTATGATTTCAGTTTTCTATTATTGCGGTTACGTGGCCATAACTTTCTTTCTACTGGTGCCATTACTGATGACTGTATACACAGGCGTAGCTGAATCGAAAATTGTTTATCAATTTCCACTCGATACTTACTTTTTCAGTTTTTTGGAGTCTCATTACGCATACGCAGTTGCTTATATTTATGTTTCTGTTGTTTGTAAGTGTTTTTATTAATTACTAAATATTCTAACGCTGTTTCCCTATCGCCTTTATGTTTTCTACTAACATAGCTTTGTCTATTTGATAATGGTGAAATTAAAGCATCCTAAATCACTCCTATTGACATTATTTCACTTCGTAGGTTGTACTGTTCATATGTGTATTTACATAGCAATTGATTTTATTCTCACATCCTTATCATTTGATGTAAGCGGTCTATTGGCGGCTTTGCAAAGAGACTTCGATGATATAGAACCTCTCGATGACTTACAAAATGATGACTGCTGTATTGTAAAAGATATTGTAAGGAGTCACCAGAAGTTGCTAAGGTATTGCCTCTACTTTATTTATTAAAAAACGTATGCTTCGAGCACTGTTACCAAAAGCAAGAACCGACGTTAGAAACCTCTTAAAATGCTGTGATCACTAATAAAGAAAACTACTTAAGTCTGAAGAAAAATGTTAATTTTTTTATGAGGATCACTTCATGGTAGATCATAAGTCAGCTACATAAAATCATCTATCAATTGTGTGCTGTAGACGTATTTATTTTGAGAATCCATTTGATCATAGACTTAAGTCGAGATGCACACTACAGCAGTTCAAGAACTAAACGGAATTATAATATACCTATATTTTCCCTTAAATGAAAATATGTACAGTTTTCGATTAAGAAGACTTTATTTATTTCATAATACATATGCAAAATCTCTAATTCGAACAGACGGACAAATGAATACCATTTCATAAATTAGCATTGAGTAAATGAAATTTTTAATGTATTTAGTGTTGTAGATAAGATAAATGAAATCTTTGGACCACTGCTGTTCACTCAAGTAACGTTTTCTTCGATCGTAATCTGCTGTTTCGGATTTCTGACTATAGTAAGTACTGTTTTAATATTCACAATAAACATGCACTTTTTACTAAAACCGTGAATCCGCAGGTTGGAAAAGATTTGATAAAAAGTCTACTGGCAACATTTGGTATAATTTTGGCAATGTACAACTTTTGTTGGTCTGGACAACTGCTATCAGATACAGTAAGTATCAAACAAATACTATTGCTTACAATGAACATTATTTTGTACAAATGATAAATAGTTCAAACACTGTCTGATAAAAGTAACTTTTTTTGTAAATCTTGTTAATAAATCCTCTGCGCTTTATTTGAATCTGATTACTTATTTTTCTAGAGCTCTAATATAGCCAATGCCGCCTACAACTGCGCCTGGTACAAACGAAGTGTGAAATGTCGCAAATATATTCAAATTATTATTATTAGGTTAGTACAAAATCATATCTACATTGTATAAAGAGAACAAAATAATCTTCTTATTGTTTTATCTAGGAATGTCGCTCGCAAAATATTTCCTTCATGAGAAATTTCTTTATTTAAGGGCCCAAAAGCCGTGTTTGTTGTCAGCATTGGGCTTTTCTGAGGTGACGCTGACAACTCTATCTAAAGTATGTATAAACAGGTTGAAATAAATGTATTCGTATATAGATGATTATTAAACGAGCTTAATACATTTGCTTGTATCCAATTCGTAAAATTTCCCAAATACATATAAACACTAAAACTGCGTCCTAAGAAATTTATGTATTTTTTGTATTTAGAAGTCACGCTTAGTAATTAGATTTTATAATTTTCTACATAATTAAATTAAAATAATGTAAATATTAAATGCGCATTGAATGAATAATTTCTTACTAAATTAATCAAAAATATGGTACAGGCCTGCTGGGGAAAAAACTTTTTTCCGATATACTTCTTATCTCCTACTAATTTCTCACTGCCTGGTACTTTTTCATAGAATACGTGAATCTCAAAGACAGTGATGAGGAATAACAATAACGATTCGTATTACTACAACCTTTTCCCGAGCAGTCCAATACAATTTTGTTTATCTAAATTCTAGTATAAATTGAATCCTGTGCCGAAGGGAAGGAAGTAAAAATATTTGTTTTCAGATTTTAAGCACGTCTTGGTCTTACTTGTCGCTATTGAATCAAATGTATGAAGACTTCGATATATCATAAGTTACTTTGAATTTAACCTGCACTATGTAATAAATACTTCATATTTTTATTGTCTTGGTTAGTGCATATTGAGTATTAAAATTAATTTTATTACTCTCTCCTAGTCTAATATTGTTTAGTTATTACAGAAAATTTAAGAATTTGCGATATTTATTTTGAAAAATATTTGATATATGTATTTAAAAACAAAGGATCATTATATCTTTCAAAAGTTGTTCTGGGGTGCAAAGTCAATATTCGTACAGTAGTAAAACCTTTATTCAGATATTTAGGAGAATGTTAAGGAAATAAATAATACAACAAGTATAGTTTGTAATAATTATTTTGTATTGTCAATTTATGTGTAATATTTCACAATTTTTGCAAATATCCTAGAATAATAGGTACAAATCATATTACTATTTAAAATGATGACTCGCATATTTATAAAATGTATCTACAATATAATCTCATTTGTTTTTCACTTATTTAAATATTTACAAAATATTAGATCTCGTAAAATTGTATACAATGTAAAGTAGACTACATACAATTATATAAATACATAAAAAATAATTAACTAATTTATTTACAATTCATTAGGTCCGTTCATATATACCGTGATATCATTCTTTCACTCTTGCTGTGGGGTTACTCTTGGATATAACTGAAACAAATAACTATTATCAATAAAAATCGCCACATCTAACTATTGTTCCTACCACATCCTATTTTTCATTTTCTATCTAACTTTTAACGATAACTTGAGCGGTTAACTCATAAATTATTTATGTGATATTCATTTTATGAAGAAGACTTCTAAAAATAGCTATGGAACAAGACATAACTATCAAATGTAACAGACATAATAAAACCTCGAAAATGGAGAAACAGTGGGTGCATTAGGTCACACCCAATGTATAAATAAAAAAAGTCTTAAAGGATGTCTGTCTAGTGCAGTGATTCTCAACCACTGTGCCGCGGCACTTTTGTGTGCGGCCAAATTTTGAAATCGTTAAATATGTGCCGCAACAAAAAAAAGGTTGAGAATCACTGGTCTAGTATCTAATTATTAATAGGATATTTATTAGTTTACTCACCCCGAGCAAGTTCCTGGGCACGTAGCCGTCGTGTCCGTCGGCACGACACCACCACCACTCGCGTTCGTTATCATCTCCCTTCCTCAGTACTTGCAGTCTCGCGCCCGTTTCGAACGACAGCTCGTCGCTACGCGAGGCCGTGTATGAGAACACCGCGTACACCATACCGTTGTTCATTATACCTAATTTCTCTTGAACACCTAAAATTATTAATTATATCTGTAATACTAGAGAGCATAGATCGACTATGACGAGCTTGACGAAATGGTTACAAATTTAAAATCACATTTTCACTGTCACTTTTAAATAAAAAATAAATTAATTTAGCAAAATAATTTAGATCAGTTCATAAAGTAGTTCTCAAAAGAAAAAGGTCTATTAATATCTATGATTAATTCAAGATGTCATATGACTGAACCTATATGCGAATCTGTCATTTATCAATATTAAAAGTTGTTAATTGCCTAATATCACGTAGCTGGCGTAAACTTACTATAGAGATATTCTGAACAGCCGTCGAAGCCTTCCTCGTCTTCTTCACACTTCTCTGCCGCCGTCTCGTGATCGGATAACGTTGTTGCAAATATACAGGCGCCTGGAACATATAAAGCAAAAATTTGACAAAGAACTATGATTAAAATATAAAATACATTCATAGATGGAATAGTCTTGATGTGCAATGCGCATTTCGATTTCAGTCTATGAATTTCAGACTACTCTAGATAAAAATAAATAAGGCGAGCAGCAAAACGTCACTAAAAATTACAATAGATGTAATATGGCTAAGTTTAGCAACGCGTCTTTTAGACCTACTGATCTCGGAAGTGGCGACAGGAATCGTTTAATATAAGTGATATGTATGCTCGTTGCCTTCCTATCGTATAAAAAACTTCCAAACCTTGCATAGCATAAACATTCCATTAATGTCAATTATTTTTAGGAATAATACGTCAAAATCCTACTGTCACTTTGAAAAATGTATTTTATACAAATACTTAACATAAATATAGAATATTTTAATAACTTACCATTATCAACAAGGAATCGAACCATCGTAAGATTGTTGCATGAGGCCGCGCAATGCAGAGGTGTCCAACCGTCGGAGTCTTGGGCATTTACATCACAACCCAGCTCTACCAAAAACCTAAAAAAATCAGTTTATTACAATTATATTTAAGCCTCGTATATTATATTGTAAGAGAGAAGAATGGAAAATTAGTAAATCGGAATTTTAATAATAAATATTAATTTATCTTGTAATATTCTGCATTAAGATTTATTAGTAGTTACAACTAAAAATATTTTTTACACCGCCTCGTTTTTTGGCGAAAGAAAATTAAATTCTTAACTTACTTGACTATTTCGAAATGTCCCGCACAGATGGCGTTGTGTAAAGCTGTTATACCCTCATCATTCGCAGCGCTCGCATTTTGTACCTTAAATAAATTTTTGATTAAATAAGAGACATTAGAACCATTTATATAATATACGTTATGTACCAATACGTATATCTTTACACCTACATGTAAATGACTTGTAACAGTCATTGAATTGTTTAAAGCAAAGATGATAAAAAAGAATGAATAAATTTTACCTGAGTAGCAGTCTTCTTAACAAGTTCCAACTCCCCTTCAAGACTAGCATCTAACAACAAGGCTAGCGGGTCGAAGCTAACTCGCCTCGCCAAGGGCGCCTTTCCACCTTGCTTCAAGTTACCCTTCTTCGATCTCCTTACCACATTATCACTTCGCTGAGATTCCTGGTTTAAATCTACAGAACTTATTTGCTCTGTTATATCAGTTACCAAATCTTTATCTTCTTGCTTATCGCTCCCGTTAGAAATGTTATTATTCAACGACCTATCAACTTCGTCTTTTTTTAATCTCTCTTTGCCATCATTTCCATCCGTTATCTGATCTATTTCTGGGAATAAGAATGTGGGCGGCATTTCGATTCGCCGGTTCATACTGACGCTTATTCCATTTTTGGCGTTGTGGTTCCTCAATTTTGGTTGTTCGCTGAGAGGTGGTTTTCTTATTGTTAGTGGACGCGCTTTAATAATCATTTCGTTTGAACTTCCGTTACTGTTTTCTTTTTGAGATTCACTTTCATTAGACGAGTCGTTAATATTAGGTGGGTTTGTTTCTATTTGGAAGCCTGCATCGTTGTTGGCCAACTGCCGCGGTGGAGTCTGAAATTTAATATAAAACTAAATATATTACAAATTACAAGTTAAATGAAACACATATTGGAACTCAAATATTAATTTAAAGTTATATTTTGCAACATAACGAAATAATGTTTGTTGTACCAACTATAGCATTCTGAAAAAAATCTACAAAATTCAACATGTTCTTCATTACACATACACGAGTAGTATGATACCCATAACTAGCGACGTACCTTGATACTAGGCTTTGGAGGCAGCGCTGGCTTGGGCGATTTATCTGCTCCGCTAACATCGGGAGTCGAGAGGGGAGTGCTGGCACTTTGCGGAGGAGACAAAAGCAGGCTTTGTGACAAATTCTGCACGCTCAAGTTACTCGATATCCCGGATGCGGTGTTTCTTATCTGGGTTTGGGAAGGGTTAGCTACGTTTAGGCTTTGTGTCTGAACGGTTTGCGGCTGAACCGGTTGGATTTTGGTCGAGGATGTCTGGTAAATGGGTGATGGTTTGCCGGAGACCTGAACCGATGTAGGGGCTACACTCGATACGGGCTTCTGCAATGAATGATGGTGATATTTACATGTGTGGGTGCTAGCTGATGAAAGACAAGCAATGAGAGGGTTGTTAAAGAAAAATAGAAAGAAGTAAATAGTGATTAAAAGGTATCTATAAGTAAAAGATACCAGAAAACTCAGGCAAGTGATTTTTAATTTATTAACACACGTACTGTAATAATTATATTCGCAATGATAATAGATTTAAAAATACCTTTTATAATGATTAGTTATTTAATTAAACGAGGCTCTTAACATAACTTGCATGAGATAATTTCGAAGAACCTCTCTTCACGTTTAAAATATGATTTGAAACATGAAAGGGTGATATTGAAATGTTTTATAAAATGTACAATGTGAATTCTTAGGTGATAATCATTGTGCTACAAATGGTAACTTCATACATAAGTAAGTAGATAGGTCTACCCTTCAATAAGGGGGCAAATATATCAAAGTTAATTTAGCCTCTTACCCCGAATCCTATAGAACTGCTGGCAGACGTCGTACTAGACAACATACTCGGCGAATTTCCTTTTAAATTACCCTGATTCTTTCCATTACTTCTCGACTCTTGACTATTGCTTAACCTAGAGTTTTGTGGATATGCGTGATTCTCTTTTCCTTCTTGATTACATTTACCAGATGAATCTGATTTTTGCAATTGATATGTGTGTTCTTGATATGCAGTTTCTTGACTTAGGGGAGTTGCTAGACTTTTATTAACAACCGATAATGGTGTCGAATGCACTGTCATATGATTTATGTTTGGATTTTGCTGATTTTGATTTTTATCTAGATCACTTTTCCCATTAACTTTTCCATTAGTATTTGGTGGAAATTTAGTACTGTAAGGAAGTGTTTGATATTTCGGATCCGATTTGCTTGCTGCAAATTCAGGAGGAAATTCTTGTTCGTTAATTTTAGGCTCTTTTGCGTTTTGATTGCTGTTTGAACTGCTGTTGCTGTTTGGACTGTATTGTGGTTGTTTTGGATATTCGGGATACTTGTTGACGTGATCGAATATCGACTTGCCGTCATAAGAATTTGTTATTCCTTGTTGTACGTGATTAAATGCATTTATTTCAGATTTGTTAGGATACTGGGTGGGATACTGGTTATCATGTGTGTGTTGCATGTGATAGTTGCCGTTGTACAGCGGATTCATCATTTGTTTTTGCTGCAAATAATGGGCTTCTTGCTGCGTGAGATGGCTTTGTATATTGTCACTTTGCGTGAGTTGTTTCAATGGCACGTTATTCTGCTTCATAGCCTGAAAAGTGCGACATATGTTTCTTATGATTGATGAAAGCTACTTTGGTATATACATCACATGTTTTCGACACAATAGCATAATGCATGATAAAACTGCAGAAAATTTATGTTTTAAATGAAAACACGAGCAAATCGTATTATTTAGCAAAACTACTTCACCGGTCTCCTTGCAATAATTGAATTAAAGTACCTGTAAGTTGTTGTTATGAAGACTTTGCGCGTGTGGGATGTGGTTGTAAGGTTCTACAGCAGCCACGTTGCCTCTCGCTTGTGGATTCTTTGGTTGAGTGATCTGGTTATTTCCGGCCGGATAATTGGGCAATTGTTGCATTGGCGTTGGGTTGTTACTTCTAGAATACGATAAGTTGACTAAAATACACAACACATAACATAAATCGATTTCATGACAGACAACCTTGAAATTTACTTAAGAATTTCTTTGAAGAGCAACATCATTACTCATTTAAGAACTGCGAACAGATTTCTGAAAGGAAGTCATGAATTACGCCGATCAAATAACGTCTACCATTAGGAATAACAGAATTACTTTAAATCTTTATAGAATTACGTAATTCATAATCTTAGGAAGCGAGTATTAGTAAAACAAACACCCGGAGTCGAACTGTACACTTAACTAGGTACACAGTAAAAGTTTGTTTACAAAGTTGCAGCTTACCCTACTTAAAGTTTTCCTAGAGGTAATCTTGGATACCTACTACTTAGTTTCATAGTTTATTTTTGTTAATTTACGGAGGTAGACCTTCTTAATATATGTCGCGTATTCTATACAGCCTGTTCTAATGTGTTTATATTAAAATATTTGGAGTATTAATTGGTGGGAGGACTGTATAAACGATATGTGGGTTCCGTTCAGGTCACGAACCACCTTTCATAAATGTAAAGAATGGAATGGATTTGTTGTTGCTAAATTCGTTGCATTTTTATGTTAACTGTGTAACTTTTGTTAGCAACAATAAAAAGCTCAACAGCGCATCCGTAAATAATAGATGATGTCTTGTGCTAGAGTTAATTTCAGCTCGTCTCTCAATATATGTAATTCCAAAAAATTAAAATCATCTTTAAAAACAACATCAAGTACTTTGACATACCAATTCAGAATTTCATCTTCTTCATTTATATTACGTAATCTACAAATATAATTTCTACAAAAGTGCAACTTTATTTAAATTTCTATCTGTTTAAATTAAATTGCGCCGTGACATTTAATTAAACAAATTACCGTTTTCACGTGAATTGTGAATGTATTTATGGTAAGCGATTCCCAAATGAGATATAAATAATTTTATATCTACGATCGCATAAATCATTCACTGGCACTCATCGCAAGCCACGTAATCGTCAAAGTTTCCAAAAGCCATCAGTGAGTGCGCTGAGAGTGTAATATCGTTTTACAGAAATGTATATAACTATATACACAGAAGCTAATGCTTGTGGCTTTTCACATTATCAAGCTTACACATCGCATTAAGATTATGATACATACTTAAAATTTACGATTTAAAATTACACTTTAGATTTTTTAAGAACAACAGCGAAGTGTAACAGATATTAACAACTATTATCTGCCAGCGGCTTCGCTCGCGTTCAATTCGATTTTTACACCTTGGGTTATATTACTGGACTTTTAGTGTATATATTATCGAACACTGAAAGAATGTTTCAAATCGAACAAACAAGCAAAAACATTCTTCAGTTTTATAATATATATTATTCAGTATTTTTTATGAAGTTATCGTTTCATTTAGCTGTACAAACATGGTGGAGCGTAAATAACTAAAAAAACGTTTTAAAAATATGACTTTTTTATAGTCAGGATCGAATTTTTTTTTCGTCCATCATCAAAGGTGTCATAACATTTTCGTTTTCGGGAGCAGTCCAAAAACACCCTGTATATATATGTTTAATGCATATCGATGTTATTTTTAATCAAATATCGATCCAGAAACGTCAAGGAACACCGCCAGACTCTATATATCTATTTGATTCAGGAGTTCCGTCCAAATAAAGAACATTTTAAGGTTTTCCTTGTTTATAGAAAATCGATATTATCTAATAAGTATTTCGTTTATCTGACATAATCTGAAAATTGACATATCATATGTTTAAATAGACATAGTGATAATAAAATGAAATTCGTGATCCCATGCCACTTTGCTTTATAAATCGCTTACAAAACTTCTCGTATAACAAAACAGTCTTGCAAGTCTTGCTAATAACATTTATAATACTATATCTAAAGTCTAAGCAGTATCAGTTAATATTTGCTTGGCTGTTCACATACTCCGTCTATAGCACTCACTACATTTAGATCATTCATATGCAGCTTTAGATATAAATTTTTATATAAATAATTGGTGGGTGAGTTATTACTTGATTATTCAATCGTGATATAATACATGATTCTTGATTTAACTTCATTCTAGTCTTACATACAAAAATTAAACACGTAGTATTGTGAACTATAACGCTAAAATATTTTTTCAATTCAAATCAGTGATTCTCGAGATTCGTTCAAAGAGCGTTCAAACAAACAAACTTTTCTGATTTATAATATTAATATAGATACCTCTGTTGCGGTTGTCGGTGAGCAGCAGCTAATTGGCGATTAAGGGCCCGTTTCCTCAGCAGCCGCGCTTGCAGTTCAGAAACCCTGCGGTCAATACTACGCATCTCTTCCTGCCTGGCGCCAAGCGCCGCCCGTTGTGCTGATAGTCTGCCATTTTGTTGCTCGTTCAATTTGTTACGATACTGAAATCAAGAGTGCTTTTCATTAAAACATGATACAATTTCCTTCCAAATTCAATCTTCATTTTTTTTGGAAATTGTCATTGCTTAATAGATTTCATCTCGTCTCTATGATATCAAAATAATTTAGTTTCGAATTAACGTGTTGTAATAAAAACGCATTTAAAAATGATATATTACAAAACGAGACAGTAAAAATTCAGAAGACAGTCGGGAAACCGGAAATCACAAATTAGCGTTAAGAAGATAAAACAAGCTATTAAATAAGCTATTTGGCTATTTTAAGATTTATACCAAATTAGCCGCTATGTAATTTATTAGGAAATATAGAAATGTATGTTTAACAATAATAACATAATATAAAATTACATGTAACCAACTCATAAAATAAACTGTGAAAAAGGTAAAATAAATATGAAAGAGGATAATAAAAAAAATCCATTACCCCCAGATTATTCTCACATAATATACTCCGTTTTTATCAAAAAGCTATTATTTTACGATTTATCTGACCACCAATTCATTCTTGAGCTAAATCAGTTCCATACGACTTACTTTTTCCGTGTCAACAATTGTTCAACATAATGCGCGAATCGCAGTTCTATAAATTAAATTAATATTCGTGATTATTTTTTGAAATTATTCATCTTTCACAATAATTCTTATTTAAATTGTTAAATCGTAAAATGATTTCGGAACACTCTTATAGATAAAAAAATGAAATCCAATGGTAAATGAATGAAAATGAAAAAAATTAAACGGAAATTGGTCCAAACTAAGTTTTTTACTAAATTGGCAACTTTATGCTTAGTTTATGTACACTTAATTAGTAAGAAATTCTTATAGAAATATTCAAGCAAAGTATATCGACGCTAGGAATCATCCATTTAATAATGCAAAAATATTGACAGAAAAGCGGTTTTTAATGGAAACTCTCATATTTATCAATAAGAAGTTGTGATTTTTAGACGTGATAGTAATAATTTTTATTAATTACAATTACTCCAGTGAGAATATTGTATAGCTTAAATACCAATAATATTTAAATTGTATAATATTTACAACGTTTTTGTTTTCCAGCGTCGATATCGCAGTAAAACTCTCACAATTATATACATAACAATCAATATTTAAAGACCTTCACTCACGAACCATGAATAAGATTGGAAACGTATTTACGTCAATAAATCAGTCGCACGAGGTCACAGTGTACAAGACCACAGTGGCTGCTCTAACTGAATTGTCAAATTCGTTTTTGCATCGTTGGCACCTGGCTGGGGAGCGTCCCGTGACGTGTCCGAAGATCAGACCGATTTAGACTACGAGACAGTTAAACGGATAACATATACGTACGTACAATGAATACTCCAAGTTCAATATAAGATTTTTATGAAGCTCAAAAATCACCCTTTTTCTTACTTTAACGGAAAAAACACTTTGCGCTAAAAACGAGACGCACATTTAACTTCGTGTCGCTTTAAAATGTTTGTATATTATCAATTTTCATAAATAATTTTCATTTCATTGTTTAATAGATGGAGATATTTAATAGATGGATGAAGTGGTGATGTAATGCGCGCTTCGACTTCAGTCTATGAAATTCCGAACATTCGAATTATAAAAAAGTAGGTCAACAAAGACAAAGATAATTTTGTATACCATCAAGGGAATCCCAGCCCATATATCGGTGTTTTATTTAAAAAAAATATTCTATAAATGTACTTTCGTTAAATATAAGCGACAGGTAATCTCCCAACGTAATTCATATTAATTTTAATGGGCCAATTATTTTGTTTATTATACAGGAAGCCTTATTGAACC
Organism: Hebomoia glaucippe; assembly: GCA_025727935.1. Taxonomy (NCBI): domain Eukaryota; kingdom Metazoa; phylum Arthropoda; class Insecta; order Lepidoptera; family Pieridae; genus Hebomoia; species Hebomoia glaucippe. The sequence continues at coordinate 11,459,148 of JAOSYY010000001.1, read as the reverse complement.
GTATTGTTTTTGTTACAGACAATTACCAATTATCATGCTGAATTTAAGCTTGCATTATATCTGATAGTTACAAGTAAACTATAAACCTCAAACTATAATTAAATTTGAGGTAATCAAATCGAAAATAATCGTAACGAACGGATTTCGTAATCTACATAAAGATTGGCTCTTAAGTGATGAGTATAATTTTATTTACGAGCGCTTAAAGAAACGCAAAACAATTACAATGTTAATATTGCCAGTCTGTAAATACGAGATTGTGACTAAATTACATATTAGGTATGCGTTCATATTTGAATAACGTGAATAACTAAACCCTTCAGATGTATTTTCAGATTTTGTTTTGTTAATAACAATAATTATGTCCCAAACAAGTTTATTAATTTAGCTGAGACAACATCTGTCGAATTTCAGCTCATCGATGTCTGTTACAAAAAGAAACACTTATAAATACATAATACAAAGCTATAAAGCAGATTTGATTGCGCCTATCCGATATTCCTCTTATTTTCAATAAATCCGCCTTTCCAAATAAAAGAATGTTCCGCACGGAGCTCAGTAATGAAGCAATAAATAAGACCAATAGTAGATTCAAGAAATCCTTTGACGCATTTTGTTCGCTTACCGTTTCCTCGGAGAACTAACTCGAATTTATTGTTGTTAGAACAGCTGACTGTTTAACTTTACAAGAGTAAATAGAACTATATAAGAATTAATCTTTCGTACTTTAAAATTTGTAATATTTAATATTATGTTACGATTTTTTAAGTGTATAATCCTAAACGGTATCTTAAAATAGCTTTAGTGGTCGATTCTAAACTAAAGGTAATCATATAAACGAGTACAATTTGAGGCATAATCATTTTTGTTATTTGGTAATGACTCAATTGTCCACTTTGCTCTTTTGTATGTGTTTCAATGTAGTAATTCTGTAGGTATTGCAACTAAAAGCTAGCAACTAGGTTATAATGTACTTTAAAAATATTTGTAACCTGTATGTCAAAAGGAAAATCAGTTTCTTTTATTAGATCTTCTAAGCTGAGGCATTAATTTTGTATTTATGACCATAAACAATGTTGACTTTTTTACGTCAGTCCACGATATATTACCCGAGATCCACTTGATAGTACATGACACAATCACATATCATCAATTAATTCAATAATAAAAATTTATTTATTTAGATCATTTAGTAATTCAAAGTATGAAGACAAAATGCACAGCAGTTCACGACCTTTCCGTCTATTAACGGTTCTACAGAAACCGGACATACTCCTAGTTTAAAATTTTTGATATTCTCTGAAGAAAAAGTACTTGAACAACGACTAACTGTATTAAAAAGTTATCGAACGTTATAGAGATAACCCCCCTATAATCAAGAGCGCGTTCGCGACCGAATGCCCGCAACCTACTTGGCGTGCGATCACGGTACAAATAGTACCCAGGCGTCGACAGCTATGCGATGTCATTACTTGAAATACCCTCAAATAGCCTTTATCTCTATTCATATACAATTAAATCAATATGTTGTTCTTTATATGCCTAAAATTCATTTTAAAATATATCTGGTAAAATAATTGTGATAATAGCGAAAACTATCGGCCTTTTATATAAAAATCTCTAAAACTAGACTGATGTTAAAATATTCATTTGGCTATTTTTATCACTTAAAAATGTAATTTTTGAAAAACAGTCCAGTGTGTGTTATATTGCAGGGCTATAGGGGCTATTTGCGTATTACTTAAGCGGATTTATTATAATTATTGACGCCCGTCCACCTTATCAGCATAACTAAACCTGTTTCCACCTCCACTATGCTTACGTAAACATTTTTCAATTAATGTACTGATTTTTTTAAGGATTCATGATCAGTAGTTCAATCTTATCATTACCTAGAGACCCCTCCACCTCTCGCCCACCTCCCCCGCCCTCTACAGTCATCCAAAATAAGCAAAGCCAAGACAAACTCCCATAATCCTCACGTAATCCTTTAATTGCCCCATAGTGCGTTTATAATTTATATAAATAGGGCCGGTAAACATGTACTCGGACATAGTTAAAACACCGTTCATATAAACATAACTATATATTGTTTAATGAAAATATTCTACAAATGGGAAATTATCTAAATTGCTAATTTTAATTAAACATCAGTGAAATAACAGTCATGGAATTATGGTATTATACTTACGATGTTGTTAGAAACTAAACAGCTAATAGGAAAGGCTGTTATCGTGAGAGCTTATTAGAGCCTATCAACAAATACAGTAAACCTATCTATTTTATTTCCACTTACACCTTTCAATTAAATGCTGTCTTTCAAATGCCTTTAATCTAATGGACACAACAGCCTGAAGCTGCGATTAAACATTTTATCGTACGTGCTCTGATAGATTTCTGTACATTGCAATCTACTTTAGGAATAAACTTTTGTATATAATAGTTAATGTATAAATATATTTATTACAAATCCTTACTATTATTATAAAAACGAAAGTTGGTGAGTACGGTCGTTTACTCTTTCAGGCGAAAACTACTGAACGGATTTTATTAAATATAATATATAGAAATATACTTTATACATCATACATAGGCTTTTAGTGTACTAGCTTCTGCCACCGTGTTCGCCAGCGTTCATTTCGATTTTTATACTTGAGTTACATTATTGGACTTTTAGTAAGAGTCTCAATTTTTTTTTTAATATAATACAGCCTATAGTCTTCCTCGATAAATGTACTATCCAATACTGGAAGAAATTTTCAAATCGGACCACCGTTTCCTGAGATTAACGCGTTCAAACAAACAAAGTCTTCAGCTTTATAATATAAGTATAGATATTGTGACACGGGTGAATATTTTTTTTATATAGGGCCTATATTTTACGTTTACGCTTTTAAATTACTAAATCATGTTTTGAATTTTGATATAGATATAGACTTGAACTTTTAGATCGACATAGATACTTCTTTGTGAGAAAAATATTTTAAAAGGTGGAAAAAAATTGTATGTTAATTTAACATTTTAAAAATAAGAATTGGGTTTATTTCAATTTCATTGTTTAAACAATACATACAAAAATATAGAATAAGGTATGAAACAAAATACTCGAAATTAATTTTCTTATAAACTATATCGTCAGCCCTAGCACATAATAAATAACATATTAACACAGATTGAATGATAATCCTTTTACATAACCTAGCTCGTACAGAACCTTAATCTTGAATAATTTTCACAAGGTTGTTAATAATAGGATTAGGATTCTCTTTTACCCATTAAAATCTTATCTCGCGATGTCTAAACAGTGATTAGTTCTGGAATGCCTATAAACTGTAATGCATATAATTATTTGTCTTCAATACCTTAGAATGATGATTGTTTAAGTAATCAAACTGTTTTACTTAGATATTGTATTAGCGGAGCCAACAGACATATACACACATCTTAAATACAAAAATATCAAATTAATTAAAAAGTCATGTAGAGGACCCATTGTAACTCTAAATAATTTTCAAATCTACTTAAATACACAAGAAAATCATTAAAATCGGTCCAGTCTTTTACGAGCTGTTTCATTACACACGTACAGAAGATTTATACAAAGAAGGGTGGAACAAAATGTGAGTGGGTTTTTAGGTTAAAAAATTTACTAGGTTTAAGAATGTTTCAAAACATCTCAATGGATTAAAATGTTTCAAAAACTCATGAATTCACTAGTATTTATTTAGCTTTCTAAGACATGTTTATAGAACAAACCATTAGCTCCCGTCGCAATTTATCCAGCTCGTGGGCGGAAGGTGGCGCAGGCTGCACTCTGCCCCGCCTTAGCTCTTCTAACTGCCGTGTCAGCTCCTCAACCTTCGCAACTGCCACGGACAACTCTTTCTCTTTCTCATTGAATAACGCTCGTATTGACTCTAAGTCGCTAGCTGTAACAAAAAAATTGAAGTATTAAATAACATTCTCAATTGGTCTTAGTATTATTTTTATAACTTGTAGGTAGCACAGCGACATTCCATCATTAATTGATGCGCCATTAATTAATTCACAAACTGAAATTGAAACCTTAAACTACTGCAGTACACCCCAATATTTATGTAACATAATCTGAACATATATATTTAATTAAAATGTATAAATATATACAGTGTATGGGGACTGCTCCCGATAACGAAGACAGGTGATAGTACTAATGACACCTTTGATGAAGGGACGGAATAAAATTCGATCCTGACGAAAAAAAATCTTATTTTTAAAACGGTTTATTAGCGTTATTTCACTCCATCATGTTAGTCCAGCTGTGTTTGTTATTTACAAGATGGAGCGAAAATAATGCTAAATAAAATGTAAGTTAAAAATATGTATTTTTTTAGTCAGTATCAGTTTGTCCGTCCCTTCAGAAAAGGTGTCATTAATACTAACACCCGTCTTCTTTTTCGGGAGCAGTCCACAAACAACCTGTATATATATAAATTATCTCTGTGTCTTTGCTCATCTACGAAACGGCTAAATCAATTAAGATGGCACTTCGCTGGCAGATAGCTAATATTTTAAGGCGTACTCGTATATAAAGCTACTTATATAACATCATTATAATTATCGTAATAGGAGAAATTACGATGAACCGTTGCTACTTAAAAGTAAATAACTTCAGTCTGTTTTTGTTTATTTTTGTGAATCTTTTATATATATATTTTTCTCGATTTTTAATGCAAAATATATTAAGTTGGTATTTTCAAATTAACTTGTATATAGGCAAGTATGTTAATTATACATCATTGTAATTGTGAAGTGTACATATGAATCTGATATAGGATGAATCCGGATCTTATCAAGCGTCCTTGTTTAGACACTGAAGGATCATTGACGGGTAAGCCTCGTCGGCCAAGGAGCCAATTCATAACAACAACAGCTGCGTCGATGACTATAGCAAGCGATCGCTTATCATTGAGATTGAAGTGAATTTCCGTGTCTCCAAAGCAGACATAATTCTGTGTTTGTTTCACTGACCACACACTCGTAGATTATTACTAATATCCACTCAACGTAAACATTTTGTTTTTATATAAAAATGATTTTTAAATATGTATAATTTCTTAGCCGGATCAAAATTCATTTCTAAAATCATATTGTAATTATTAATTAATAGCTGTACAGTAAATTGCGTTGAAAATGGAGATTTCTGAGAATTTTCCAATTACAGCAGACAATAATGTAAGCTTTATCAGTAAGTCGGTTAGAAGCCAGTGAATAGACGGCTTTCCGACCGAATGCGGGTTATAAATTTATGTTTATTATATTATCTACTCTTATCGCGATACAAATGCTAACGGTATTGAAGTAGATCAGAATATAATACATATTTAATAGAGGGGTACAAGCGTAGAGGTTTCATGAATTATAAAATATATCTTTAAGTAACAGACAACAAAACTGATTTGTTTTATATGTTGTAAAAAATAAATTAGTTTTGTTCATGTAGCCTATCTGTTTGTTCCGGCTAATCTATTAAACTGCAGGACCGATTTTGACGAAACTTTACTACTAATACTCCTGATACAATAAGGAGTATCATAGGCTACTTTATTTCAAGAAATAATACTTATTTTACTAAAATATATAATAAAAATTAAGTATTATGCTCGAAAAAAGTTGCGGACACAACTAGTGTTGTATATAACTTTGCAATTATTTATAAAATCGCACTAGTTATACTACATCATTAATTTGACAGTTGTAAATATAAGACAACATTACATAAAAAGTACCCTTTTAATTTTTTGCGAATAATTTTTGAAAAATCAAATTCTAGGAAAACATAAAAAGATCAAGTTAGATAAATGCCAATGTATTTATTTTAATACATTTTCTCGATAGCTATAACAAAATCTAATGTTTACACGTAAATAAATAGCAGAAAAGGGTCGATTGGAACGAATTGTAAAAGAAAACAGAATATTTAGAACGCAAGAAGAGGGTAATGGAAAACAAATGTATCCTTTGCCTCAACATCAAATAATGGAATAATGTTCAAACCAAATGTGCTGTTCTCTTCTTTTTCCGGGAATGGTATTATATTTTTACAACTATTGGATATCGATCCGCTTTTATAAATTGACACAGGTATATTCTGAGAAATATTAACGTTCAAAATATTTTATGTATTCTGGTTATAAA
>JAOSYY010000001.1:11438069-11452871 GCA_025727935.1 Hebomoia glaucippe | reverse complement strand
GATCCTTATTAGAAGTCCAATAATTAACTCAAGGTGTAAAAATCGAAGTAAACGCGAGCGAAGCCGCTGGCAGAAGTTAGTTTATGATATTGTTCGTTTGGATCTTTGGTTTAGTCTAGTATTCAACTAATTTTGATTAACTAGCTGTGCTATGTGACTTCGCCCGCTTTGATTTTATATATACGTGACAACGATTATATAAAAGTAGCTTAATTTTTATGAATTATTTTCTTGTAAAAGGCCCGGCATAATCGATTCAGGCATTTCCAATATTGGCTGGTACAATATTACAGACAAACATTTTATGAATTGTGTTTTTGTTTTAAGTAACTTATATACTTCCAAATCTAAAAAAATGATTTTAGAAACACATTTTTATTTATATGTATAGATGTAATGTGATCAGATATCGAGTCCATATCTGCATTAAAAGTATGTAAGGAGGTTAGACGTTTACATTTAAATTCAATTTAATAACTACGCTTCAAAAGAAAGGCACAAAGAGTTCTATAGGAGTTAACACAGCGAATATGCGAATGACATAACTCAAAGAAACGTAAAAAGAACACAAAGTTCTTACAAGATTGAAATGTAAAGATTCTGGAGAAAGAACAAGTCTCTTTGTAACTTTACTAGTTAAAAAAAATCTTCATTTTTGTGAACGAAATATTGTTCAATTTATATTTAACAACGATTGAAATCGATAACGTGAATTCTTTTGAATAAAAATCGTTTACATCGCGAAATTGCAGGCGTATTTTGTGTAAGTAAAAAATTCACGACGGTTAAAAATTCACTGGCTGCTTTCAACCTCTGCGTCGTACATGACAAAACTGTATTCGGTTTTGAAGGTTTTTGTTAAAAACTGTCCACAACCTCCACAAAATTGCGCTTCCCTTTCTAGTAAAAACTAAAAAATAATTAATTAAATATAGATATATAAATCTACGTCATTTCCCACGTAGTAGCTACGGGAAATAACTTTTAAATACTAGGTTAAAATTTTGCTTTATCATTTCCATTACTCATAATATTATTAAGGTTTCATTGATTAATTTAAATTTAGAAAACCCGGAGAGTTCATAATAAATCCGCGAAACTTTCAGCGATTAGCCAGAACACAGTCGAACCCACTAAATTTCCCATTAACCAGTCAAACCTAATGCTTTATAACGCAAAAACGTTCCCCGAACTTTATGTATACAGACAATAATAAATGATTTGACTCGTAAACGATTAAAATGAAAAATGATCATAGCTACACGAGATAGGCTTTTTGGCCATATATATCTCATTTTTATTCTTAGAAATTCTCCTTTTTCTAACAAACGATCCGGATTGATTTCCTTAGAGTATATAAACTCTAGCCTAATGTACTCTTCGGAAGGTGAAAGACACCGAATTAATTTAAACGCCCCAACGTAAAAAGAGCAGTGTTATGAGATTGAGATGTATGTCTGTATCAACATAGTTCCTAAATAATTGGTTAAATTTGATGCGGTTGGTTTGTAGCTGTCGTGACTCGATAACTGATTTTAACCATCATTGATTACATGTTGGTTCTTAGCAAATATTAATGACGATATATTCCAGTTTGATGATTTACGGTCAATATAACCTATTTTGTATTATTGTAACATGCATTATAAAAAAATATATTTATAAAAATTTATCATTCAATACCACGTTTGTACTATTAACTTCTACAATATTGCAATTTCGAAGCATACATAAGTTTTTTACTTAATATTCCTTACATTTTATTGAGGAAACAAATTGTATTGATTACAAAGACGTGGTATAAATACGAATGCGTGAGAATTCGTGGTAAGAATTCAACTCGATACTCTATGTGCCATCTCATTCGAACTGCTATTAAATGTTAAGGACAATACTTTTATTTCAGTCACGAAATATCATGTGGTCTAGAGGGAGTCTTATTGTGAAAATCCAAATACCTTTGGCGACAAATCGATTTTTCGAGTGGCGTCTAGTGCGTGACTTGTGTCGTATCATTTGAAGACTGGTACCAGTATTGCCTGTCATTGTACGCTATCGACTGAAAAATTGTGTGTGACACAGACATCGTTTGATTACGGTAGAAACGGAATCTTCTTTATATATTCGTTTAACACGAAATAGGTTGAGGTTTTATTCGATGAATTCTTAGATACAAAAAATAAAAAAAGAAAAGTAATAAAACCTTTTTGTAACAATTTGTATTAAAAAAATATTTTAATAAAGAAACGTAACGTCAGAATAACAACGATATTGTTAAAATTTACTACAATAATTGCAATAATGTATAGTTTTCTAATCCGTTAGTGTGTGTTTTATTTGTGTAATCGTGGACCGTTTCCGTAAATATAAAACGATATTTAAATAAACATAGTTAGCACTCTGCATATTTTAAAAGTTGACACAATAAATAAACCATATTATTATATAATACAATCTGTGGTTAGTTAGACAATTTGTTGAACTCTTTATTATCTATTTTCTATCGTAATACATCAAATAACAATAATACTACACCGATATTATTTCTTCTATCATCTAAAAGCAATTCGGAAAATAACCGACTTGGAAACTATATCCTTTAATAGTAACTATCATATTGAAGATTTATTTTTATTATCGTTCTAAGAACACTCATCTAGGGATATCTTTTGGGAAACAGAGATTTCTTTAAGTAATTGGATATTTCGTGAATTTGAGAGAAAGAGTTTCTAAATCCTTCTTAAATTGGAGGTTCTACGCAGATATTCTCGGATTTGAAGCAATCAAATAAGATAAAAGAATAAGACATGTTAGTATACTTTGAAATTTTAAATAATGTACATTTGAAATTTAAACCGTGCAAAATAATTATTAAATACAATATTTTCTATTGTTTATAAATTTACATTATTTTAAATTAATTTATTAACATTATTTCAAAATTTAAATAATGTAGGTTAAACAATCATTCTATTAACGATCCAAATCATTTTTGACATGGGTCTTACTTTTTATTAACGCAGTATTTTATTTTAATATTTATATGGGAAGGTTTAAAATAGTTTGTTACTAGTGTATTCCAACATTTTCTCAATTTAATATAGTCTATACGAGTTTAGTAAAAAGGAACATTGTTGTAGACACGGGAGGAAAATGGACTAAATAAAACCATTTTCCGTGTTTCCGTGCACGCCACGTTAGATGCCAAACTGATTCGTGAATTTTTCGTTGAGGAAAACTGCATGTTACCTCAACCAGTTTCAGATAGGAATGTCAGTTCTAACGCTTCAATTGAACAGTCACTTTCAATTGTGTTCAGGGCAGAGCCGTAAATAGACTCACAATTTAATGATTCCGTCTCTATATTAGTCTAGGAATAAAAGTATATACACTTTCATAGTGCTAGCTAGCTTTTACCGGCCGTTTCGCCGACTTTAATGTTTTCATTGTCAAGATATTCTTGATAAGTTAGTAACTTCTGTATCGTTCGACAATGAGAACATTGTCGAACGATACAGAAGTTACTAACGTGATAATTATTTCCTTCAGATATTGATATATTAGTAATCTATATAAACTGTGTTAGTTATATTATCTTCCTATAAGGTTTTCTTTGTTTACATATATATACAAAAAACATATTCACGAATTTGTAAGGAAGTCAAACGATGCAATAGAAACCAACATACAAAACAACTACACTTACCCTATAATCCACGAGTCCTTAAGAAGAAAAATATTCGACAACAATTTCCGTAATCCCATCTATCTCTATACTAAAATTCGTCGATTTGATAAAGTGGTTTAGGCGTCAAACCGCAACAAATAAACGGACAGTCGCGTTTAGAAAATAAGTTAGGAAACAATGAATTCTCATTTATTCCACTGTTACAGTATGCATTGCAAGACCTACAAGCAGAACGTAAAATCAAATGAAATTTCGCTTCGGCTGCTAAAATCAAATTGACTCAGCCGTGACATTTTTGGCCCATACTTGTTACTCGGCGAATAATGGAATTCCGATTCAGTATTGCAATATACGACTTGTTTTTCAATTTCGGACTTACGTTCGACTTCAATTACTGATGCAACTGATTGTTATCACTGTCATACATACAATATACAAAGATTTTATTTATAATTTATACTTTTATAAAAACAGCGGTCAAGTATCATGTGTGCTAATTTTTTTTGGGATAGCTCTATGTAAACATTTTCAAGTTCAAAATCACTCAGTCAGTTACAAAATCTAACGTGGCAGGATATTTTTAATCTATACTTAATATAATAAAGGTTGTATTGTTTGCTTGTTTAAACGCACTAATCTCAGGAACTGCTGTTACGATTTGAAAAATTCGTTGGATAGTACATTTATCGAAGAAGGCTATAACCTATATTTAAAAAAAATAGGGATCCTTACAAAAAGTCCAAAAATGTAACCCAAGGTGTAAAAATCGAAATGAAATTGAGCGAAGCCGCTGCCAGAAACTAGTATTGATATATCTGTACAGTTAAATGCTACAATATATAATATCATCCAAATCGTTCGGCTATTACATACAAGCGTCGTATAACATTAAAAATTTACCTATTTGTTACTAAAACCGAAAAATTTTCAACGACAAAAAAGAGGTCTTGATAGTTAACAAGAATAAAAATATTGTCTGAATGAGACAGAAACTTTTTAATAATTTTTAGTCGTATATAGTGAGCAAACGATATAAAGTATAAGGCAAATACTCCAAAAATAGACTACTGCAGTGTAGTTGGGAAATATGAATACTTGAAGTGTCATAGACAGCTACAAAGGCGTTCCACAGATCGGACTAGATATTAATTGGGATGCAACTCGTATACATATGTATGAAAGCGATAACTGATAAAGTAGTACGATTTTTAATTATGAAAATCGTAAATTTACGTCTAATTTCATATCGTAGTTTGCTTTAAAAAGGTGTTTTAGTGTTAAAGTTTTCTTATAAAACATATGGCATTAAGCAAAACAACCTTAATAAATCCCTTTTTAATTAAAATAATTAAAATTAACTCGATGTAAATTCTTAGAATGAAAAGCTCAATCTTTTTACCACGAACCACAGTTAATAGAGAATGAAATTCGGTTGATCATCAATTTCCTTGTCCTCGTAATACAAGTATTGGTCAATGTTTACTAATTAATTACTACGTCTCTGTCACCGTTCAAATGAGCATCAATAGTTAATAAGGAAAGTCATAAAAAGGTATAAATAAATCTTTGAAATGCTAAAAACTTCTTTGATCACGATAACGAACAATTCATTGTAAGCAGAATTGATTTGATAAGGCGTGAATAACGAATTAATTACAACTCAAGGCAGAGTATAAAATTCTTTGTTATTTTGTTCGGACCAAGTTTAATTAACTTTCTTATTTTAATTTCGGAGACCGTCGCGTAAATAAGGTATAAACTTCATCACGATTTGTGACGACACTAGAGCCAGGTGTGCTTTATAAGGCCTCTCTTAATGAACTTTGAATTTTTTTACTTTATTACGAACACAATATTAAAATTTCAAATGATGTACCTGGACTTAAATCGATTTACAATTTTTTAGATAGCTTTTTAGTTAGTGTTCAGAAGAAATTGATATAATGTAATCAAATATTGGAAGCCGATTTGAATCTACTTCTAAATATTGATATTCTATATTATCTTGTTAGTATAGACAATAGTGTAATTTGATAAATTGGATGTGACCTAATAATTGTGAGAGGAGATATACGTATTTTACGTCTTAAATAACAAGATACTTTAGTTACCACGGTAAAATTAAAGTAGCTTTAGTTACTAATGTCTCCTGTGTCGTTGAATTCCCGTCAAAATTAATCTACTCATTTCCAAGAATAATCGGAGCAATAAACGGAGAGACAGATAAGACAGACAAAAATTAATTTATTTATATTTCGGTTATAAGTGCCATATACACTCTGAGTAGCTTCTGCCAGCGGCTTCTTTAGATTTTTACACCTTAGGTTACATTAGTGGACTTTTAATAAGGATCTCTAATTATTTTTAAAAAATAATATAGCCTATAAGCTTTCCTCAATCTATTATCAAACACAGAATGCTTTTTTCAAATTGGACCAGCGGTGCCTGACATTATGGCGTTTAAACAAACGAACAAACTCTTCAGCTTTATAATATCTGTATGTATTAAGAAAAGAAGTTGTTATTTTGGAAGCAGACACTTTAACTTTATTTATTCGTTAGATTATGTTACGAAAAATCTCTATAATTATTTTAAACCTGTTCAATTTTATCTATTAACAAAATCTTTAGCTTAATGACTATGATTTGAATAACAAAATGGACAATATAACAAACCGCGTAATACGGCTAGAAGTAAAATAGTTTTTAAAATACAGTAGAATAGTACTCGTGGTATATCGATCGGCATCGTCAAGGCGCCAACAGCACCTACGCCTCAAATTAATAAATAAACGCTTATTGATTTTCCGACACAACTTACCTAATTGTGAACTTTCCATGTTCATATTATTGCTTTGTAAATTTTTGACGGGTCTATTGATCTAGCGAAAGAACATTTTACCCCGAAACCGATGGATCGCGAATTCAATTTCTACCTGCTTTAAATTTCTATTATCAACCCTCTAATTTTACAGTTTATTAAATTTTTGTGGGTCTTGTCTGTTCGTGTTTCTTATTAATCACCAATATTGATGGACCTTTCAATACCATTTAATTCGTACGTCTGATAAACTTGCCAGATTTAGGTGATTTGAATTTTTAAAAATATATTTTATTTCCGACCGACCATGGAACATTCATAGATGGAAAGATCGTGGAGTGCATTGCGCGTTTCTACTTCAGTCTATGAATTTGCAATGCTCGAAATAAAAGTCTAGTGACCATCAATACGTCTCCTATACATAAAAATACCAGTAATAATTAGCAACGATCGTCATTATTCTTGGACGTTTTTAAGCTATGTTGACTCGAAAAAAATACAGAAATAAAATATAGACGTTATCCTGTTGAATATTTATTCAAGCGCAAAGCAGATGTTTAGAAAAGTATAAAAATGTGACTTAACGCTATTTACACATTTTGTCCCCAGAACATTATGTAAATGTATTACACGAGTAAATTTTTATGAGGTAATAGAATAAAACTGAGTTTTTGCCTCGTAAAAATTTTTGTAAGTAAAGCAAAAATGATTTTCAATATTGACTCAGCGGTTTGCAGTTGATAATAACCTACCAAGTAAAAAGGCGGGTTCTGTAATTGTGACGTGTGTGGCATCTTAGCTCGTAAATTTATACGTTTCTTATGAGGTTCTTTTTTCTGGAAAGATGACCAAGATCATACACAATATTATAGGCTCAGTAATAACAGACAAGGAAATGTAAAATCAAGCACTGAAGGTGATTTAGAACAACCATAACAAAGTAATTTTAGATTTTGTTACTGCTTCTGACATAAGCTATTTGTTAAAGAAAGTCCCATCAAAATCATTCCAGCCGTTACACGATATGGACGAAGAAACATATAGACAAAAATTTGATAAAATGTGTATCCGTTACAGCAGTTTCAAGTGCAATGAAAAAAAGCTATTATTTGAAAAATTACAAACAAACACTTCATTTGTAGAAATGTATAACATTAATACGTTTTTGCTAATAATATATAAATGGTTCTTTTATTAATTTAGTCGATGATGTAAACCTTAGCAGAGATTTGTCATAAGTCTATGTTACGATAACTATATTTGACTAAGTGGGCAGGCTCGAGAGGGTATTGGCATGAACTTATAGATTAACCGAATCGCTGCCTAAGTTTACCCAGTAAGACCTTCACTGGCTAAATGGTATCATAATTTGCTAACAAATTGTACATTTATTTTAAAAGTTATATTGCACTATATACTGAAATTACGGATTGAATCTTGCGAAAATATAAATATACAAATATTTTGCTTCGTATAATTTCAATTTAAACTAATTAGTGTTTAAAAAACCAATAATAATTTGGATATATAATGTAATATAAATAAAATACTTGAAAACGTTAAATTATTTTCATCAAGAATCCAAAGCTTGTAAAGGCAAATATTAGAAATACAACTGTTTTCATATATGCCTTAATATACTTAAAATCTGTAAATATTTAAATAACCCTGCAATTTAATATTAAAATACGCGTCAATGAAATAATCACTGAGTTTATAATAATTAAGTTTGGTACCGTTTATAATCCTCTCAGTGCAGAACTGCGAATCGATTTTGTACAAAATTGCTATGTGATTGAACAAATACGTAGATATTAAATGGAACACGTTTCAACTTTGCGGCAAATGAGTAATTTAATTCAATTATTATCATTCAATAATGGTACGTTATTTTAAATGTGAAAATTTTATATAAACGTTTCTGTTTAATAGCTTCTCCTCTATATTATATAAAAGATAAATGGGTATATGCAATAATTATGAAAATTTAAACGTAGGGTTCTTTATGGCCTTTTTAAAGTACACACAAGAGTGCTGTGCAAGATATAATAAATAGCAAATTAAGTAAATTGTTGTAGTTAGTCTAATGCGTAAATTGTTTATGCTTAATGTGGACGTTCCAAATGTTTAATAAAGTTCTTATTACATATGAAATTGTAAATGTAATTATATATCAAATAATTGAATGAAACAGTCTTTTAAGCGTTTTAAAAAAAATGGATAACATTGAGGTACACTATGTGCATAGCCTAAATAGATATAAAATAAAATTACTGACTTTAAAAAAAAAGTTTACTTACTAAGAGCTATATTCGTTTGTTTATTTCTATCAAGTTGACCTCGTAGCGCTCGTAGCCTGCGTAGCTTTTGTTCTTGAGCTTCTACGCGTTCGCGCAACCTTCGTAGCCTCTCTCCTTCTACGGCCACCTGATGAGGAGAGTTGTTTAAGTACTTGAAAACAAGTTTAAGCGAATATTTTCCATCAAATGTAATAGCAGATTTGTAAAAATCTTACACAAATATATTATTTGGTTAAAAAATTACAATTATTTATTGTATGTTCCTTTATAGAATGATACTAAGTACAGTAAGACATTTTAGCAGATACCATACTAAACAAATTGAAATCATTACATCGTGTGCTTTATGAGCTACTTATAAGAACTTTAAAGAAAAAATTGCCCTTGCATTCAAAATCTGAAATGTATATTATTTAAATTGCTACTGACCCAAAACAAACTAATCAACTCTTCCACTACGCGTTACATTTAAATAAATAGAAAAAAGCTCAATCCGCTCATTCAGATAAAATATTCACACTCTGGACGTTTTAAAAATGAATACAGCGAAAAGGATAATTTATTCTGGCTGAAAGCCGACAATGCCAATCTTGTTTATGTTATAACGGTATTTATTGCGTGCGAAGTTTATTTCTTTTAGGCAAACGATAAATATCCCATTAGGGTAACGGTCCGCTCTCGGCTAAGAGATTTATGAAGTCCAAATTCTAAATTATTTTCACTTTATCGCTATGAAATTTTGCCAAGGCATTGAGAATTAACGAATTAAGAGATAGACAAATTGTTACTTGTGCTTTTTCAATATTTTCTTGTAAGAAACATATATTTACTTCAAAAATGAAATATGAGATTAAAACATCTAATAAACAAGATCGAAGTTTATATAAACATTTAGAAATTATAAACTTCCAAATATTCCGAACGTCAAAGGAAAACACCTTTCAAACTTTAGACGAACAAACATCTTTATACATCAAAACATCATTTATTGACATATCGTCAGGTTATTTCCTGTTATTAAAAGAACAAAATAGACCGGAAATGAAATATTCGGTACACAGTGCAAAGTTTGTATGCGGAATGTATGGACTCATAAACAATATAAAGCTTTAGAATATCCGAGCTATACAGCTGTTTCCGAAGCTTGTTGTCTTAGACGTTGCAAGTTCGGTCAACAGCAATACGTTACAAGTTATTGGCAAGATGTACGGGTAATGTAATTTCTGAAATCTCGAGGAATTTATAATACATATTTAACAATATCGTAACCGTCCTCTGATGCAAATTGTTACTAGTATGAAAACTAAAAAAAGTATTTCGGTTAGACAGATCGCTCACATGTTTAGAAAAAAAGATCATAATAATATTTGGTAGACAAAAACATAATTCAAATTACAAACATTTAATGAATATAATTAATTATTATTCTGATAAACTTTAACACGAGCTTATTTACAAGTCTACTATCATTTATTTCACGAAATGTTTTTACGATATTTTAAAGTACATTATAAATAAGTTTTCATATATTTTCGGTAAGGTTAACGAAGCTTCTTTGATTGAAAATGCAAAACCTTTCTGAAGAATAATTACAAACGCCCACAGTCTCTCGGCTTCGCAGATGTGCCCAATGAGTAAGTTTGTCATTTGGCCTAGGTTAAAGGATATTTTGTGAAGGACGGGCGTGCTACGGATACAGAATAAGTCATATATATAGAGTACCAGTGATGCCATCGTAGAAATAAATAACACAAAATTGTATAAAGTTACCAAATTTATTTTATGAGAAACTTATAATTGAAATTATAAAATAAATAACGCGTTTATTATCCGTTTAAACGTTATTTATTTAAATGCCTTACACTCGTGTAAATGTAAGTTTACTACATAAATAGCTTTGTGTCGATTCTTGTGGAATAAAAATACAATGTATCAAACAAAGAGAATCTCTCAATTTTCGTTAAAATTTTCATTGAAACCGCAAGAGGTGTCAGGATTATCAAAAGATTCTTCACTTTAGTAAAATAATTCATTCACAATATTACCGTATGAAGACATTAAGCTGCTAAATGGCATTACTCAAGCTATTTTAAGCTTGCTTGATGGGATTTAGCTCGTTCCTTACCGCTAATAGCCTGTTTATGCTACTTGCCACGACACAGTGTTTACCGGAAGTTAATGAATTCATTTACGTAATAATTTAGCTAGTCCGCCTTTATATTGGTCTGACGTAAGATTCAGAAACAAGCAACTTTGCCACTCTCCTAATCTGACGTCTGAACAAAACTAAACCACAACTACTCTGAAAAGAATATGTATTTTTAATAAATAATAATTAATGTTTATGTTTGTCCATACTTAATGTAACTAGTAACCCGATTGTAATGGAATTTTAATAAATTGTCCTATATACGAACTAGAATGGTTATATATAATTAAACTTTACATTAATATTTCACGGGAGGAAAATTGTTGGTTTAAGCCAATTATAATAAATCAGTAGAAATAGTGTCTGTATATATAATATATTTGTGCAATAACGATGGTAGCCGATTAGAACACAACAGGGTTTCTACGTTTTGTTAGGTCTGGCTGATATTTATATGTCTACTGATTAATTATTTAATAAGTAGAAATCGTGTATTGATCAATTCAATGAATTTACCAAAAATAATATGATAGAGAACAAGAAGTGGTTGGCAAAATCGACATGAACGCGAGGGAAGCTGCGGGCAAAACCTAAAAAAATAATTTTCAACCTTTAATGTTTTTGCATAGCCTTAAATCTGTTAACTGCCAATATCTATTTCCAGCAAAAATATAACTTATATTCTCGTAAGTTGATTTACTAATCTTAAAACTAATTATTAAGATACATTAACCATTAGCGTCACTATTACCTGAGGTGTACAGATAACGTCATACATTTCAGTTTACATCGCATTTTCAATTCGCAACTTCAATTTGCGAAGCGCTGATAGGCGAGGGCGAGATTGAAAACTGGACGTTTACTTAAAGATTAAACGAACAAACTTTGCTTTATCAACTGTTTTAATAGAAACAATTATGATCGAGTGAATTCATTTTCTTTTACAATTTTTTTTTATGCGAAAGGAAGGTAGCCTACAGTTCAATTATATTAAGCGATTTCTGTCGCCCATGGACACCTCCAAGATCAGTAGATCTAGAAGACGCGTTGACAACCTTAAGGCCTTATTTTTATTTCGAGTATTCGGAAATTCATAGACTGAAATCGTAACGCGCACAGCACTTCCAAGGCTTTCCATCTATGAACGGTGGTACGTGACCCGGATGGAACTTATAAATTATTAGGAGTTACTACCACATTTAATACTCGAAATGCCTGCGTTTTTTAACACTAGTCCAGCCAGAGGCAATCCGTACATATTTCTTAAATGCAACTGCGTTCCGATCGGAACTCGAACCCGGTGCTCTGGCGTCGAGGTTGCTTTACACAACCGCTAAGTTACAGAGCCCTTTATTTTATAAACGAAAAGTATATGTCGATTTGTTTCATACTATGTTGGTATTACAATGTTTAGGAGACAAGCGAATCGAATGATCGCATCAGTGACAAAGACATTAGGATACATCCTTCAGTCTTTGCTCATTAACAACAATTGATATTTCGACTAATATTCAAATTATGTAAATACAGACAAACATACGCATGAAACTGCGAAAAAACAATTCCGTTTTTGACGTAATATGAATAAATGATCACGACATAACTTGAGAGCGACTTTAATACAGAATCATTTAAATAAAGACGAATGTAAGAATGTCGTTGAATTGTGTTTAAATTTTCAAATGCGTATCAGAAAGTTCTTATGTAAGAAAAATTAAGGGAAATGCGCATGAAATTGAAAAAATTCAGAACACTTAACTACAATTTAAAGTTCTCACGCTTGAAACTTCGAGATACAGAGCAGCTTAAAGAGGGGAATTAACGCAAATGAAATTACCGGGCACCGTTAGTTTATACAAAAACATATTAAATGGAACTTTATGTCAGGGTTAGTCTCAAGTTATAGTCAGAGTGAAATTACTGATCACGCGATGAATTTGGTCAAATACTGATTGCTTCAACATAACAGGTGGTTAAGCAAGTTTACCTGGTGTTGCCGTGCCTCCTGCTGCTTCAAGTATCTCAGCCTCTGCTCCTTGGCGCATAGCAGCTGATGCTGAGTGTCGATTTGCTGCTGCTGACGGAGCGCCATCGCGCGCAGCTCACCGAGAGTCAGCTCCACCCCTTCCCCCAACTGTGGACAAATATTTAGAGGTCAAGTTAAAGGCACAAACATTCAAATATTACTATTATAAACTAACTGACCCAGCAAACGTCTTTTTGTGTCATACATATATAGTTAAAATATATATATTTTTAATGCTGTAACATAAAAACATAAAAACAAAAATTAGGGGTGGACCACCCTTAAGATTTAGGGCGATGAAAAATAGATAGTAGCCGATTCTCAGACCTACTGAATATGCATATAAAATTTCATAAGAATCGGTCGAGCCGTTTCGGAGGAGTATGGGAACGAACATCGTTACACGACAATTTTATATAGTAGGTAAAGAATACAAGATATATGGCAGGAGCATAGTTTTGACAATGAATAATAAGATGTTCTTTTCGATTTGGACATATGAATACAATGTGGTTATGACAAATATATATTTAAGTAAATATATGTATATGCAAGTCACAATAAATAGTACATAATAATGCATGCAACTTTTAAATCTAGATAATTTAAATGTTTCAGAAATAAGGCGGAAAGTGGACTTTGCACATATTCAAAAATAACTTTTTTTTTTATTGTAAATTTTAAATAGAAGAGCCTAATTTTAGGGGCCTTATACGTATATTTATTAAAGACAGTTAATTTATCGTCTCAAAAGAAAAATGTTGTATTTAGTTCAATGCTCGTATTGTATTAGTATACATGAGCAAGACTAAACATAAATATTTATAAACACAGCAGTTATTATGAATATTTTCTATTAAAAAAGTAAAAATACGTCTTGTTTAACAAGAAAACATCGCAAGAAAAATAATATAAGTAGTTAAACTTATCTTCTGAAGAATAAATTCTAGGAAATGAACAGCTGTAAGTTTTAAATTGAGACCAGAGTTAACTCAAGCACGAATCTCCAACTTAACTTTAAGTAGGCACTTCGCTTAATATAAAAACTAGACCATTTGAAATTATTTTTTTCCTATTTTAATCCTTATCATATAGGAGAATAATAGAATTAACAAAACCACCTAATTTAATTCCCAAATTATAATTTACATCTTCACGCGTACAATACTGACGGATAAATAACAGATTCTGAAACAAGTTAGAAGGCGTGTCAGAATGAGTAATTACTTTCATCCTTATCGTAAAAATGTGTATGAAATTCTTTAGAATACCGATATAATGACTTGCGTAAAGATCGTGATAAAAATGTTAGGTTAAATTTAGAATCTGTAAGGTTTCGAAGATAATATTATATTGTAAATTTGCTGAAATCACATCCGGTATACTTTATTTAAAAAAAAAAACAATTTATATAAAAAACCTGAGCATCTATATAGATGAAGCGTAAATCATGCTAATAAAAAGTGTTAAAATATATCTTTTTTTAGTCTTCATCATAGATGTCATTAGTACTATCACCCATCTTCGTTTTCGGGAGCAGTCCCTAAACATTCTGTATGTACATAAATAAAATTGAAGTATCTATTTTTAGTATAAATATAATAGTATATTTCTGAATACGTATGATGTTTTCCGTCTTTTTTCGGTTATGTTCTAATCGACTCTAACGTATTAGCAGAACTTCCACTGGGAGATATGACCGTCAGTACTATGAATAATATAATATAAAGGATTTAAAAAACAAAAATAAACTTCTCGAAACAGTTATACAAGCACCAGCTACTTTAAAAATTGGAAAACTCACATGGAATTGTTTAT
>JAOSYY010000001.1:11403434-11416387 GCA_025727935.1 Hebomoia glaucippe | reverse complement strand
GGTATAGTTGAATGAAAATCATAGTTAAAATCTACAACCTTACAATCTTACTTGAAGGCCTCTCTTAATTTAAAGCAATTTAATTACCCAAAACAAAAGTTAAAGGCAAATTGCGTTGCGTACTATTTACAATACATTATTTACATTTCATTTTGAAACTGAGGATTGTATACAGAATGTTTGGGTTTTACATGAAGCAAACAAATAAAGTTTTGTTTAACAATTAACTTGATAATTGGTTCAATTAGAGGCGTGATTTGTTAAACTGGCATTGTGAAGATGACACGAAATTTTTATAAATATGCTAGTAAAATATTCCGAATATTATCGAGTATTCATTTAATAATTTTAATCGTAAAATTGGAACTTTTAACACACGCCAGTTAAACGGTATACTAATGGTGCTATTAAGACCATTATATTAGAATTACTCATAAATAATAGTATATTTTAATATTCGAAGTTATTTTTGTCTTACTTCTAATAATCTTATAAGCGTAAAACTTTGTATATATGTTCTTCTCTAAGACCAAAAGTATTTTATTTTACCCTGCATTTCCGTGTAAATATACTTTTAACATGTTTTTTCAGAATCAAGAGAAATCTTTTTTTTAAAGGGATTGAAGCCTTGGAAAAAATCTGGACTCGATGTGTAGAGAATCAGAGGTTATGTAGAAAAATATAAATTAAGTTGTCAATAGACATTATAATCTATCTCATTCTCACTCCATTTTGATCCCTCCTAATATTAATTACATTCGCACCAAATCGATTATTAATCAATATTTAGTATATTAATAAGCAGTTCTATTGAAATAAATCACCCAACAAAAGCTGATACGACAAATCGCGGATAAATTATCGTCGACAAGAAACTTCCCCTATGTCATCTTGGACAGAATTAGTTTTGCGAACTTCGGCGTCTCTTGATTGTGTTGTTATGAAGATTTAGGGTTGTCTCACTAAATAAATTCGCTTTCCACGTAACATTAACTTGATTTGTTACAGTATCGTCTGTAGACGGAATGAAAACTCTTTTTTAAATGTGATTTTTGCGTCCGAAACTAAACCAAGCACGAAGTGAATTAATATATTCATGTATAGAAAACAAAGCAGACATATAAAAACATTCGGTATCGTCATAATATTAATATTATTAGAAATGTGTGGCCGATTATTGATTATCTAAGCAATTATTTTTAAAATCTTATTCTGTCTTAAACTTAGTTCTTTCCAAATTCAAACTTTATACGTTCTAACGTTTTCAATGTTACCTATTTTACAAGATTAAAACTTGCAATATAACTAGGAAATACTTTGTAACGTTCCACCTAAAAAAACATAAACAACAAACAAACATTAAATATCTTTGCCAATGTAAATACAACTTGAATGAGCGCTTCTGTAAGGAATCGATACAAATAAGATATCTCAGGTGTCGAAAACGGAATTCTATTGTTCCTATTCGAAAAATTACTTGTTCGCTTCAAATAGCTGACAATTCAGATGCGTACAAAATATATCGTAGACAAATATTTTTTTCAAACAAAGATGATATTGTCGACGGCTTTAATTACCGATTAATAAGATATTTTCTTCTTATCTCGAATGCTCAATATTTAAATAACCAATTATAACGCGACGTATTCAAATATTTAAAATATAAAAATTAATCTCATCCTTCCGCCCTTTGAAAATGTATTCATTTTGTCCTAGCCTTTACCCTTCCTTGTCTTTCGTTATTCTATAAAAAGAATGTTTCATTCAAATGCTACGCCTACTACTAGCAACATTTTAGATTAAATATTTAGGCTTCATTTCAATCTGGTAACAGGAAATTGTTTCATATTCCCTTTGAAACTAAACCTCATTTACTCTTATGACCTTTACATTTTCGATTCATATTAATAAATTATAAAACTTGCAAATATATAATTGAAAATTAATACGGTAAACTAGATAACTTAAAATAAAATATAACTATGTGAAATAACACGTAATACGGAAAATATTGGTTAGATAATTTCGTATATGTCAGCCATGAAACAATAAAATCTCATCGAAACCGGCCTATTCTTCTAGAAGCAACGATGTCACAGACAGAAAGCTAGGCAAAGACGTCAAACTAATAACACGCTTGGTTATATATATATGAAAAGCATAGCTTTATTTAACCTACTGCCAGCGGCTTCGCCCGCGTGCATTTCGATTTTTTTTTATCTCGGGTTACATTATCGGACATTTAGTGGAGATTCCTAAATTCTTAGTAAATATAGTACGACTTTCTCGATAAATGTATTATTCAAAACTGAAAGAATTTTACAAAGCGGACCCGCGGCTCTTGAGATTAGCGTGTTCAAAAAAAACAAACTTTTCCGCTTTATTGATATACATTAGTATAGATTGCTTCAAAAATAAATATTTGCCGGAATACTATTGCAGAGGTGAGTCAATATTTGAATTTCACAGAGGCATACTGGTAAAAATTTATACACCGATAACGATATAAACCACTGTGACCACTCAATTCATTTCAAAGATATTGATGAGTGCATACAAACGTAATCTTTGACTGTGGTCTCTATAGATGACCATAATGTATTATTCTGACAAGACAATGCAGTCGCTGGCATTACCTAATACATTATAAACGCGAAATTTAGTAAGCCCACAATCGATTTGTTTGGCCACTCATTCCGCGGAAGGCATTAGGTCAAACCCTGTTTCTAATTGTGAACCACTCCCTATTTAATAGCATATCTGCCATTAGTATGGTTTAAGCTTGTTATTTTGTGACGGAAACTTCCAAAATATCCTACGAAAGAAAACTTACAAGGTAGATTGCGATAATTATATTGTTCCTGAACTACATGGCGGAACTTTTCAGGAAGACATAGATTTATAATACAATATATTTAAAAATTATCTTAGCTTACAAGGCTTTTAGGATCCCCCCGGCAATCGGGTCCTTACAGACATCGGGGTCCATAGACCGCGTTATTAATAAAAAAGCGAATTTGGTAACTTCTTAAATTAAAATATATAATCTGTACTAATTCAAGCTTAAGGCAACGAAATGAAAAGTAATGAAGTTTGACGAATATTTATTTCAACTAAAGTTCCCGAATTCCATGTTTTTAATAAAAATATACTTTTTATTTTGATCATAATTTTCATAGAAATATTTAACGGCCAGGCTTCGCTATGTAGCTAAATATTAAATCACAAAAAATACGTGAGTACTTCATTTCAAACTATTGACCATAAATATTAAAGAGGTCGCATGTGGCGAACGTTTGAATAGTCTCTATATAAACCACTCGAAAACCTGGCAATTCATAGAGAAATAAACTTTAAAGCAAATTATTTTAATACCAATATCATTTGCCAAGCACTCATTTAACCCGTATCCGTATGATTGTAAACGCATTCATTGATAAGAATTTTCTACTTACGCAAGTCATAAATATAAATGAAAAATTCATTTTTCAAACGCCTACTCAGGACTATATTATCACAACAATTCTTTTCTAGAATTTCTACTAAACTTTAATCAGTTTTATTTATAAAATTAATATATAAAATAAATAACGTTTTCAGGTATATAAAATCCTTGTTACGGAACAAAAACTTCACTTCATCAAGCAACACGCGGTACACGGAATTTCCGGATCAAAGGAAAACAACCGTCCCCTTTGGAGGGTTGGAAGCTACTGAACTAGCGCGAGTGGAACCGGCTTACTTCAGTATGAAAGCTCGAAACATGCCCCGACCCCAACCCTCTTCACTTAATGCACAAAGAACAAAAAATGACAAAAGAATTCTAAGTCGCTAGCAAGTTCCTTTAATTACCCACTTGACTTTTAGAAATTTCTAGTCTCGTAATGACTGCATCTACCTGCTCCGTTATCCCACAATTTGCTTATCAATTACTCACCTTTTTTTGTAATTTTGCAAGCAATAGTATGCTAAATTGAAATTTTAATATGGTAAACTAAGTTGCATAACTCATTTAGATTCACGTAACAAAAAACTTTTCAATATTGCAGCGAAATATTTGAATTGAAAGAACTGTGCATTGGAATGAGTTTCTCACAAGAAGTATTGACGAGTGGTGTAAAAATCTACCTTTCAATTTACCGTTTTTAGCGAAGCTTAAGTGAATTCTTGGAACGCTTGATTGCAGGTGCCCAAGTTTTACACAACTTGTGAATTCGTACGACGGCAATGTTGAAACTGTCACAGTCACATACTGACGAGCGCCGGGAAGTTTTGAATTCTGTTTGAATAATACGCACATGTGTATTGTGTTTGAATACTTTTACCCAAACATATTCATAACTGGTGATTACATCAATTGTTATGCTTATAAACCGAAAAGTTGGAACAAAGAAAGGAGATAGTGGTGAAGAATGTTATCATTACAGCAGAATATAAACAGCTACCTATGACCAAAACGAGTTGAGAATAAATTGAAAGGGAACGTATTTATTTGCAAGCCGATACAAAGGTAGCCCACTTTGTGCCAACTGAATGGAAGACGCGACAGGCCCCCACACCTGATCGTAAATCTGATAATTCCTTTGAAGACGAATCGGAATAAATGACCTTAAAACCTCGTTAAAAAGGTCGGAATTAGCTTTTTTTAAAGGCAATATCTTTCGCCTGTTCAAGAATGTATTGAGAAAAGGGTGCTCCGAGATAAGGGCTTTATCGATACATAAAGTATGCATTTATGAAGTTTGTGGGCGCCGGTAAATCGCGCTGACCTAAACGTTATATTCGGTGAGGTATTTGTGGTATGTCTTTATTTACACCTGTCGTAAATTTCGTGACCTCACTATAAATTAAGGTTGAGTGTGGGCATGTTGGCAATAACACTAATGGAAGTTCAGAAGCACGAGGCTTACGTATTAGATTTGATGATTATTGTTTAAGCGACTTTTTAAATCTAGTCATTTTTCTTTATGAAATCTAGAAATAAAATTATTAAAAACATCCTCTAAACTGAAACACATTTTTGTAAGGAACATAAAATATATAAATAATAATTACAAATAATGCCAAGTACTTGTTCAAAAGATGTTTCGTTAATTGTTTTACAACCACAGTTAAATAGACAAAGGTGTGTTTAAGTAGGGAATTATTTTCATTTCAAATTTATATACCCAAAAAATATGCAGTAACAAAATTTTAGAGGTTGATTGAACAAAAATATGTTCCAATCTCCTGTGTATTGTAAGTCAATAAAATGTCTGTTCCGTATCCCTAAGTAACGTTCAAAGGGCTGTTTGTAAGTTACGAACAAAACGGAACGTAACTTATGTAAAAAGTACTCCTATCAAGTTCCCCGAAGGTTTCATCAATTTCAAAAGGCTAACTTTGAAATCAACATGGGAATTACTTCTCAAAAATAATATTATAAAGTATTGAAGTAAACAATAATAGCAAATAAGGAAAAGCATTAACTATCTGCTAGTGAAAGTTACGTCAAAATCTAGTGCAGTGCAACTGTTTCGGTGATTAACGAGTAGAAACAGACAAAAAAACTTATAAATAGTATTTCTATTTTGTAATAATAATATTTTCGTCGTTAACATTCGTTTATTAATAATACAAACAACAATTTTATTTTTGTATTAATTTCAATATTTGTTAAAATCTTGTAATTTGAAGTATTCTTGTACCAGGTACATTTATTTCTGATAGCCTGTAAAATTACCGTAAAATTATATAGAACTTGGCAAAAATTTAACCAGAATAAATATTCGTACAAATTAAACTTCACAATTTTTAAAATTTAAAATTTTTGATATTAATTTTCAGGCCAATTTACTTAATGCAAAACGATTCAAACGTAACGTCCACTTTCTACGACTTTCCTTGATTATCCGAACTTAGTGTAAAACCCTCGTCTAGACGTAATGTGAGAATATGAGGGTCGCACGGCAATAATGAAGATAATTTTACTTAAAGAGCACTTTCTTGCCAGCCCTGATAATATCTGCCTTTAAGATGTCAATTTTCTGTAACACACAGTGATTAATATCACTTAGACTTTATTATATGAAGGGATACGTTATAATTTTGTCTTCTATCTACGTGAGTACATGAAAATAAAACACTGTTTTGAGGAATTCTAATTTCAAATGTGCTAATTAAATTTTGCAATTTTGATGAGATTTTTAAGAGGTTCTTTGTCTAGCAGAACGCGTCTTGCGCTTAATTGATTCCAGCTTGGTAAAACATGTTTACTCGTATATTTCTAAAATTTCATATTAAATAGGTGTGAGGATTTAATAAGTGCTGTCTGAGCATGTATCATTGTCCATAGATGGAAAATTTTGTGAAGTTTCGTAATGCAGTTTTCAAGTTCAGTAGATGAGTTATCGAATGCCCGATACAAAATATTAGCATTAGAACCTTCGTCAACATCATGAAAACAAAAGATTATAATAAAAATCCTTATAACTTCGAAACGTAATTAATTTGTTATTTAAAACATTCCTGTTTTTTTTCTACCTTTGTTGACATTAGAATAAGATAATAATTTGTGAAATATTTTCATGTAATAATAATTTATAAAACTTCGGTACATAAAAGTAATTACATGTTCCCTTTGTCAATGTGTTCGAAGAAAATGTTATATATTCTAAAATAAAGGCCTTTTCGTTTATTTTAATCAAATTTAATTTAATTCATACGTAAACAGCAGTTGGTACGATCTGTTTGAGCCGAGACTTAGAAAATCATCCATGTATGTTTGCAGGCACTGGAGGTATGTTTACTTAGGGATAATTCTGGAAAAGGGCACCGAGGTTTGATCTCTAATGAGCTGCAAACATTGGGATATCACGGGCGATTTGTGTACCGTTTCGACTGTGGTTTCTTTACGTGAAAGACTCAAAGGACCTGAATATTCAAGAGTGCTTTGAATCTGCACACATAAATAAAATTAAACATCAGTTAGTCCTTGTTCGAATGACGATTTATGCAATTTTCAATTTAATTAATGTCTGGTCAATCTTCAAAACGACTTGACCTATCATCACGGGACTTTCACTGAAACGTAGCTATTTCTAAGTAGGTATAGTTAAGTAGTAACTTACTTAACGACATTGCTAGTTTCTATTAGTTATTACTAATCTTCGTAAACCACGTGGTATTTATGACAATTAAAAGTGCATTGTAAATTTCCCTTTGAAGAATACAAATAAATATTGCTTCTAATATAAAACAAATCATGTTTATAAACGGGCGACGCCATGTAGTGTAAGAGTGCTAAAATAATGACGTCATTACTAGCGAAAAATTTTCTTAACATTCATATTAAGCTTTCGTATACATATACAACTACTTTGAACGATATTTAAAAATAACCTAAAAGACGTTTTACTTACAGCACTTTCTGAAATTCGAAATTCAAATTTCAGCTATATGAGAAAAGCTCAGAACGTCAATCGAAAAATGAGACACTAAAGCAGGTAGTCGTAAAAAGTTTTTGAAAGCTAAACGTTAAAGCTTTAATTGCACATTAGGGCTGCTCCACCCCTTTGACCCGTCTCTCGTTTTTTGTTTCGTTCGTAGAAAACTTAACGAGCTTCTTGCAAAAACATTGCGATCAAACATTTAACCGCGCGCTCGACACGTGTGAGAAAGTTTGAAATTAATTCTCAAGACGGTGTAAGATGAACGATATTTTATTCAGTTCAACTTTCTACACAATTTCTAAACTCGATACCTTCTTAAAACATGTTTTATTACACGTTATATCCGTGTAACTCAACAATACTTAAATCCAACATATGACTATTTGTTTCTTTTATTGGTCGTAAGTTCGACGTAAAAATCTCAAAAATGTCAGAAACCGAAACAGGTCCTCGATATTCCTTAACCCTTATCAAGAAGTATATGGAAAGCAGACGTCGTATCGAACACTTAAAGAGTCTTTGGGTACTTAGGTAGGGTCACAACCTCAACAAATGGGCTTTTATCCACAACTACAGAGATGCTTTCCTAGTAGATTGTAGGAAATATAAAATACAAAGTTTGTTGACTTGTGTTCTATATAAAAATCGTTAAAATACTTCTATACGTAACTAACGAACATGTAATCAAATATTGATAGTCAAAAACCAACGTCGAATTGTCTTCACAATTGTAGTTCGAAAGATAACAATTTAATTTTAGAAAACTGATTTGATAATAGAGAGAGAAGTTTTTAAAAATTTGTTTAAGTAACATAATATTAAAACTTTTGTCACCCCCGACAAAATATCATAAAAGACCTGAAAAGATCTTGATAAATTATATCTAAGAAATATTTCAACATGACGTTTAAAAAAAACGCATCAAAATCGGTTTATTGCTTTAGGAGATTTTAGCCCGCCGACATGTGAATATTATAATACCTATTTACATTAATGATTAAAAATAAATTATTATTGTACGTATGTAATTTAAGATGTAGAACTAGACAGAGCGAAATTGTCTAAGCCAACCCTGTTTGTGAGTAAGAAAACTGCGGGGATCTTAAAGGATTAAATAACACTCAAAAATAGTTTGCCTCTTCAAGTTTATTGTAAGTACTTAAGATGTCTTTGGATTTAGATAGTACTAATGTTCAAGGCTGATAAGCAAAAATGTATTTTTAACTCGCTGCGCAAAGAGGTGGTATAAGTATAAACTCTCCTAAAGAAATGGGTTAATTTTGACGCAGGTTTTTTGCTTGAAAGCTGACGTAATCGAGATGACTCTTACCTATAATTTTAGACACCTGTTATTTAAAATTTTTAATATTATTCATCTGTCTGTATTTTCTCGTATGTATACAACTTCGAATGCAGAAGTTAGTGATGTTTTAAAATGCGTAAAAAGTTTTATTATATGGTAATAAAACATGAACTTTTAAATTCTGTGAATACCCTAGGGTCATAAATGTATCCACTTCAAGAAACCGACTTGAAATAGAAATTTTTCGCGGATTCAGGTAATTATAAACTGCAGATATAGAAATATTTAACTGTAACATTTAGAGAGCTTTTCATGAAACAAAAATAAAATAAAAGTATTTCACATAAAACTAAAATGATATAATATAAACTTTACGTCAAAAATTTTTCGTTTCTGTTCTATTCGGTAAATAATTTATTTTTATTATTTATGTAATAGGTAAATTGCATAAACATTTAACGTGATTTCATCTCGAATTAATAACGCGATTTGAGGAAATCCTTTAGGCGACAAATACTCCCCAAATAATCCATGAATCTGTGATATATACAAATAATATCCCCATAAATCCATAGAGCTTTTATCGAAGGTAACGACGATATTCGAGGAATTTTAATCCCATCAACCAAATCGGTATAGGGTTCTTCAATTGAATTTCATGCTCTACCTAATTTATACGACATGGTTACCTCCTATTAAATTGATTGAAACCAATTTTCACCATCATTGTATCCTTGATGTTGGCCTACATAATAGTACGTTCCATTGTAAACGCTTCAACTTTTTATAAATGAATAAAGTAAACGAGGTCAACTGATGATAAGTAATTACTTTTGCGTGTACATGTTGATTTTTTTATGCGATAGGAAGAGAAACAGGCATACAGTTCACTTATATTAAGCGATTCCTATCGCCTATGGACACCTCCAAAATCAGTAGAAGATGCGTTGCCGACCTTAGCTATTATTAATTTTTATTTCGAGTTTTCGGAAATTAATAGACTGAAATGGAAATGCGCATAGCACTTTAGGACTTTTCCAACGATGAAAATGGTACGTGAGTGTGTACGTGAGACGAAACTTATAAACTATTAGGAGTTCCTGCCACCACACTTAATTTAGTAGACTTTACATTTTGAATAAATACCAATAATATTAATGAAATTGTTAATTATTGAATCCTACTATGTCCGTATCGTTCCTTTCTCCATCTACTCTTATCAATGCTTACACTACTTGTCCATCGAATGGAATTTCAAATATCGAATGGAACTTTTAATGTTTATTTTAACTAAAACAAAAGCTATTTTTTACAAGTTACGGTGGTGTTTGGGTCTACCATCCTGTGTAGGAAAAAATTTAATTTAACATTTACAAGTGACATTCTGATGGGGAATAGAATATTTTTATATAATATGTACTACATTTAATCTGAACCAAGAAGTTCATCTAACATACATAATACAATAATAAATGTTTTGTAAACATCATTGTTATAAATATAAAAAATAATAATAATAATTTTTTATTCTTTATGTGTTCGATAATAAAAGTAATTGCAACCCTACACAGCATTCTCGTTTTCAATTAAATTTTACTAAACGAGCACAAAGAGTATTGCTTTCAGGATAATTTTTCCATCAAACGCGCCTTCAGGATTAGGCTTAGATAACATCGTGCTACGATTAATTCAGCGACGTACAATTTGAGGGGGAAAACCCGTAGAAAGCTGGAGAAACAGATATTGTTAAGCTGGTTTTGAATCTCATTAGGTATTAGGTACACTTCTTACGAGATTTTAATGGGTTATAATTTAACCTCCATTATATTATTACTACACAGGATTTAAATTTAAGTGTCAATTCATGAATATAATTTATAGAATTTAAATGTACATAATAAAGCAGTGACAAACCTTTAAAATCGATTTATTAATGGAACCTCTCTATACATTTTTTTATTCTCTTTATTTTAAAAGTCTAGTCATAAAGACTATGTCGCTTTAATTACATATTCTTAAATATTAGTACAGAAAAATATAAATAACCTATACTAGATACATATAAATTAATCTAACAAAAAAAAAAGAATGGTACAAATTAACTAAAACTGATATCCACGTAAAAAACCTCTTATTAACAAAATACACGGCAATACTAATACTCTCTAACATCTATCTATCCGAAATATTTTCTATCGATAAAACTGGATGAAAATTAAGTTAACAACCAATCACTATATTTGTTGCTATACGTACAAAAAATAAGTCATTTGTACCACAAAATCGTATTACCTTTTACAAAGACAATTTATAAAATGTCTTTTTGTTGAAGTGATTCTCCGAAACAGGGAGATCAATTTTGATGGGACATTTCACTGGTAACTAATATTAAAAAGAGTAACGCTGTTTTTATTTTATAATCATCATTTCATCATCAATCATCACACAGTTAGTATACATTAAATTTATATCCTATGTAATTAGTAATCATTAGCATAAAATATTGTAGAGACTTTAATGCGTTTGGAAAATATGGCCAAATTACAATACCAGCGTTTAACTAACGGTGTAGCCAATTTGTGGTACGTAATGTGTGCAGAACATGGAATATGGACGTAGTGCTAATTGCGATTTATAGTCCAGTACAGGTGTGGTCAAGGCATAGAACACGCTGGGAATATTTTCGCCTACCAAATTAAGGTTTCTGCTGAGCTCATTTCTAACTGTAAATATGGAATAATTGGCGATTTGTCGACTATCTTTTAGGTTATAAACATTCTCCTTGTACCTCCATACTAATATCTAAAAGTAGTCAATAGCATATTGCAATACTTTTTTCTCAATTGCGAGACCGATTGTTAAACTAAAAACCTAATATAATTTCAATAAATTTAAATAAAATAATTTGAATTATTGGTTAATTTATTTGAAACAGAATATTTACTATGTTTAACTGTCTTTCTGAAAAAATGATTTATTTTATTTAATTGGATTCGTTTTAAAATACGATAGAATTCTGGATTTTTAATAAGAAGTTAATTTCATCCACAATGTATATAATTTACACAGAATTTTGTAAAATTCAATTTCCTAAAGATACAACATAGAGATATAGTATTCTTGAAGTACTATTAAAATGTCATCAGAGCGCCATTTAGGTGCTTATCGAAGCACCAGCTGTGCAAGAAACACATTAACATAACCTGCAATAAGTCGTTGGTGAAACGGATACTACGACATTCGACTGACTGGATGAAGCGCAATGAAAAAATAATAGGGAATCATTAAGCTAATCGATACATACATTTGACAATGTATTAATTTTTCTTTAAAATTATTGTGACGCAAATACTTTTGGTGACAAATGATTAATTGTTGACAATAATTAATTCACCAGTAATATGGAAGGAATTAATTAATAATTTACGTAAATTATTTCTTCATTTGTCCATCGGCACGTAAGCCGCGCGAATCCGTGCTTAGAAGCAATGTATAGCTTCGAACAATTTAAGTATGTTGATTGTAATATTGTAATGTTTATCATAAGTTTTTTTTTTAATTGTTTATTGTTAGATATTGGATACATTCGTCCCATTAATTTGATGTCAGATTTTAAGTATACAACGGTTAAGTAAAGTAAGTAGCGATCTAGAAGACCTTTTTTAAGCAACAGGTTTAGGAAAGTGTATCAAAACTGCGCGCGCTTCTTCATTGATCTCTATTCAAAGCTTATGTACAATGTTGATAAAGGCAAGTTCTTCCGATCACTTGAGTTTAAATTTGAGTTTCCAATTGTTATATTTTTGTTTTTATTATAAACTATTTCTAGATACGATGAAGGAGGTATTATATAATAATTTTAAGTTTCTCCGACATCAACAACAAACGCTTGAATATAACTTCATAAAATGAATTTAAAAACCATTTAACTCACATCAGTTCAGTCTATTCATTTAGGAGCTACGATGCCATAGACAGACATACAAAACTATACAGTTGTTATCCTCGGTTAATAATATATTATATAATTCTGTTAGTAATTGTTTTAAAGTTCTCTAGGAGTCGAGTTGATGAAACAAATTCTACGCAAAATAAATTTTATTAATAATAGAAGTAAAAATTTATATTAAAATGAAATTGAACTCGGAGAAAGTTCAACATCACCTTTGACAAGATTTAATTACGACTCTCTGTTAGATATCTGTTATCGCAAATAATTC
>JAOSYY010000001.1:11359741-11370853 GCA_025727935.1 Hebomoia glaucippe | reverse complement strand
CCTCCTCGAATGTAGCGTATATAGTTTCAAATGCATTAACAAGATATTATTATGATGTTCAAAGCATTTCAATTATATTTCTACATGAAAGGATATTGACTTGAATATTCTGTGTAAATGTCACTGTCAGTATTGGCGGAATTCTTGTGCTGTTTGATTTTAAGAAAACGAAAACTTACGGTTATTTCATAAACCATTAATATCATTATTTATTTCTAAATTACCACAATTGAATATTAACGTTAAGTATATGTATCGTTGTTATGTAATAAATAATAATGTGAATTATTATTCCGCAGACCCACATAAATCTTGGGGTTTCGTGACATCACTTTCTCTCGCGTCGGCGTAAAATCTTTAATTTATTTTATGGAGGTTTCACGAGAATAGTAATTTTAATAGTCACAGGAACTTTATGCTCGTTGCTTTAGAAACTCATGGAACGTAATAGTGGTACTGATAAGTTTTACGGCAAAAACTTTGCATTTTTATCTGTACTAGTAATTGATATTAAATATAATTTTAATTACATGTGCGTGTAAAAAGAAATGTAAATGCAAAATTATTTAAATTTAGAAAGAGCTATTTCTTCAGAATTAAATGTCTAATTCTTACTATATCTGTATCCATGTCCTTTTATAAGTACAT
Source organism: Hebomoia glaucippe (assembly GCA_025727935.1). Classification (NCBI taxonomy): domain Eukaryota; kingdom Metazoa; phylum Arthropoda; class Insecta; order Lepidoptera; family Pieridae; genus Hebomoia; species Hebomoia glaucippe. The sequence continues at coordinate 11,370,205 of JAOSYY010000001.1, read as the reverse complement.
ACATTTATTTTAACAATTTTTCTGAACTAAGATTAATTTGTCTAAAGACTAATAAATAAAACTTAAGCTTTTCATAACACAAGAATTACAAATGTCTAAGTATATTTGAAGGCTTTGGCGGTATTTTTATAACAGAAACACAGATTATACAATTTTTATTTGTCTGTTTATTTTTACGGCTGATCTCTGAAATCACTGAACGGCTTTAAATGAGACTTTCACTATGAGATAGAAAATGTTCCAAGGAATAAGTAAGGCTTCATTTATTTTTATCTTAATAAATATGAGTGAAAAAAATTTACGAATACCTATATCGGAAGTAGTAACGTTCTCAAAGTAGTTTTCAGTAAAAAAACAAATGTACGCAATTACGTATTGCTATTCTATATTGCTATAGTGATGGAAAGTTTATATAATCTATTATTCAATTAGCTAAAGTGTATCTCCAATAATTATTCACGTATCAACTATGTATCGTCGGTAATGTAAACTTATGTACATGAGGTATTACTATGCGGATACCCTGTCCTTTCAATGAACAGACTAAACAGAGTTCCCTAAGGTATTATGGAAATATCGCTGCCATTTATATGTGCAGGCTGTACCAAGAGAGGTACGTCCCATAGTTACATCTGGGAAACTATAATAGTTGTCAAACAATTCCCATTTCATTCGGACGGGACGTCAAACGATTTTATAATAGAACGACCGTATGTATAATTTATTTGACGTTTCTACAGATAGCGTGGCTTATCGAAACTTGTCTTGATAAGATAAGAAAAGTTCCTGTATCCGCAAAGTAAGTATTTTATTAAAAGCCGACGCAAAAAGAAGGGTCATAAGTTTGCAAAGTATATCGCTTCGTAGATTCTAAACGAATGGGCTGTTTTTCATAGATTTTTTTTTGTTTGGAAGAAGGATCTTTAATTATAATTTATAATCTTTCAAGGGATTCATAACTTTTTATATTATTTAGTAACTTCAGATATTAATCCTATTACTTTCAATGTCTGCCAGTTAAGATTTTTTTATAAAAACCATATTCTTAGAATACTGAAACGATGGTCTCATAAAATTAATAGGAGCGAAAAGCAAAATTGTTTTGTATGAGCAAAGCCTAATATATGTAGACAATAATTGGCGATTAATTGTTCTATTTGGGCTTAGCGTCTTGTAATTTATATAGATTTAGCGTTAAGCTTTATCATTAGGCTTGTTGTTAAGTGATTCGCATCTGAAACGTAAACAGAATTCGCGATTCAAACGTTCACTAACTTCGCTAAAGGAATGATAGCGCGAGAAAATATTACCAATGGCTTAGCAAAAAGTACAAATAGTTAAGTGTATAGGACTAACTAGTTTCTAAGTATTAAAGGGGGAGTTTTTATCTTTCATACAATTAAGGGATGACGATTGTGTACCCAGTTATGGTGAGAGGTATGAGGCTATAATGGCAAATATCTAAATATAAGCAAAAAGGTGGAATACAAGAAGTCACTTCCTTTGTACCAGCTGCATTAGCAGATGCTTGAGTAATTTAAAGGGGTCACTGACTGTATACCAACGGTCAGTCAGTTATATAATATATCATACTAGTGATGTACCATGGTTTCACCAGCGTAAGTTTTTTATACATTATTTTTACCACCACCATAAACCTCATACATAAACACTTGTTAGTAAAACTGACCGATAGAATTTCATATTTTCGTAGGGAACCTTAATTATTGTTCTAAAACTAATATCAGCTAAGTTATTCCTTAAAACATAATTACATAACCTATCTGCCAGTGAATGTCCCGTCATTCAGAAGGAATAATAAACAGATAGACTAAAAGTTTAATAAGATGTATTTCTTTTATAAGCATCTTCTATACCAACGCGTTTAGAAAAAATCCTTATTTTCAATATAGTAAACTTCACTTCTACATATAGATGTATATGTTAAATTACATGTTAGTGTTGTAGTTACTAAATTATCAACACTTGATATTCAGGGATCGTAAATCAAATATAAATCATGTTTATTATAATCTTAAGTAGACAATATCGTATCCCAAAATGCAAATAAGCGCGTAGTTAGCCAAAGGTTTTGTTTGCTTAGTCATAATTTATGGAGGCAACGCGTGTAAAGATGTTGAACCTTGAAACTAACTGGTTAAAATATATATATCAGAATTTACCTGTAATTATTTCGCTTCAATTAAACCTTGATTTGATTGCAGCAATATAACAGGCAAAGCGTTGTTTCATTAATTGTATTGTTTGTGGTAAATGAAGTTTTATTATTTAACACGGAGTATTGAAATGCAAATTTATATATTATTTTGATGTGAAAGTAGGGCTCTGTAGCCTAGCGGTCGGATGAAGCAACCGCGATGCCTGGCCACGGGTTCGAGCTCCGGTCGGAACGCAGTTTCATTTTCAACATTTGTGATTCGTGATGAGATTTGTGTGGTTTTGAATAATAATATAAAAGGCCGGCAGTCGAACGTCTACATATATGACAAAAATTATGTATTATGGCTAAGACGTTACGATTGGTAACGCGTCTTATAGATCTACTGAATTTGGAGGTGTCCATGGACGATAGAAATCGCTTATTATAGGCGAACTGTATGTTTGTTTGCCTTCAAATCGTATAAAAAAAGAAAACCTTTTTGTCTATTATCATACAAGATTCATATTGTATCTTCGTTCATTGGAAAGCGATGTTATTTTAATCCCCGTCATATAAACGGTATATAGTATAGTAGTTTCACATATCTGTCTGACATCGTCGTTCCTAAATAACTGTGCCAATTTTGATGCAGTTTAATATAAAGGCGTTTGATGATGATATGTCGTCGGTTATTTTAAATTTTTAATATTAGTTACATTTACTACTAATTAAATAACCATAATTATGTTTTTCTTGCATGACGAAGTACACGGAAACATACCAAGGGCATAGCAGATGGGAGATATGAGCATGTATACACCTTGATAAGGTTACGTATTAAAACTACCTTATATTTAACAATATTACGAGGTTTTCTCTTTTATATCAAAAATAGGTCATATAATAAATATTAATTCTCACCGGTATCATTTTTGGGTGACATGTGTGGACGCGACTCTGTGCTCCGTTCTGTAAAAGAAAAATATTGTTTTAAGATATTGTGAAATATACGAATTTGTATTAAGGTTTTTGGTAAAAAAAAAATAGAAAATAAAAAACATAAAACATTCTTTTTTACCTTCAATTTTAACTACTTTAAACCTTTTTCAAATGACAGATTACATCGCGTCTATATTTTAGAGTTTCTAAAATGTCGAAGTAGGTACATTATCAGATTAATCATAAGACTACGACAGATATATTTCTAACAGTAAAAACCACTTATACACGTACACAAGATTTTAGTTTGCTTAGAAACAATGCATCACGTAGACTAATAGATAAATTGATCTAGGTGATAAGTTACCAAAGAATATATTAAATTTCTAGTGTTACTTCACATCTAAAACTTTGGAACATGAAATTTCAATTTGTGGGAATTGAAATTTGAATTGTGGGAATTGCCTGAAGGTTATATTAAAAAGTAACTAAACTTTTCTTCAATGAGCTGACAGCAAACATATTTTAAAGCCCTACGTTTTTCCAGTAATACCGTCATAAAAATCTACTAGTTTTGGTTTTAATATAAATTTAAAAATAAAAAGTAATTTAATAAGTATTTATTAATGCGACATTATAAGTTCCGAAATTCAAACTAGGCATATTCAAAGTTACGTTAAATAGAATTTTTTTATATATAAGAAATGCTTAGTCACATTTAAAATTCAGAAAAGCCAAGTTATTCCCTTTCGTTTCTAGCTGGTACTTAGCTGCTCATATTCACCTACTTTTACTCCGCTAAGCTACGTATTGTCTCCCGAACCAGTCTACAATAGCCGTATTAGAGTCTCGACTCGTATATTATGCCCTAATCCGTATAAAATCGAGTAACGTTTTAAACAGCCGATTTAAATAGGATTAAGCTTCGGCCATGGTGTAGTAATTTAAGGTGTACTAAGTAAAAAGAAAGAAAGCACAAGGCCCTTTTCGTTAATTTTTAAATTCAGATATGTGTTTAAATTTAAATCTAACTTGCAATTTAACATATAATTATTAATTTTACAACGAACAATTTCTATTTAAGCAACGACAGCAACGAGCAATTAAAAATATGTCATTCTACTAATATGCTGTTAAAAACTGTTAAATTATTTCACAGTCGCACTGTATTGTATTGTGCCATGGAATAAGGTATCACGTTTATTTTGTATATTTTAATTAAACAAAATGCATTTATATGGTAAGGGTTACTGCCCTCTTGTGTATACGAACACAACAATGCACGTTTCGTGAATAATTATTGCTGAAATCGGTTAATAAATCAAGCCTATAATTAACATTATTTACGGTAAAGCAAAATATATGTCGTTTCATATTACGCTATGAATTAATATTTTCAAACGTTAATTTGGAAAAGGCAAATGAAAATGTTTGGCATTTTATAAGAAATAAATGAGTTTTATTACAAATAAAAAATCTTGTATCTTTACTTCCTAACTAAGTCATATATCTCGAATTCTATATCTTTTTACATGAATAAATGTTTACAAAAATATTGTATTTAATAGAACATGAAAACATATAATATATATCATAATTTCAATAGTTACTACTGGGTCCAATTAGTATCTATTAAAATACGAAATTTAAAAATATATGTGATACTTGTATCTGAAACTCAATAAAAAACTCATCAGTCTGTTCCGTCTCTATTAGTGACGAGCTAAAATAAGAAGTAACTTAGATTTTCTTCCATCACTAGCTTCTGCCAGCGACTTCGCTTGCATTCATTACGATTTTTTCATCGTGGATTATATGCACTTTAAGTAAGAATCCTTATTTTGTATGAAAATATAATATAGCCTATAGCCTTCCTCGATAAATGTACTATCCAAGACTGAAATAATTTTTTAAATAGGACCAGCGCTTCCTGATATTAGCGCGTTCAAACAAACAAATTCTTCAGCTTTATAATATTAGTTCTATCATATCAACGAGTGGAATCAAAATGGGTATTACCGCTGGACACAGCTAGTTAATGATAAAATGATTGCTAAATTACTAAGCTATCTCCATGTAAATGAATATGATGAAAATATTCTATAAGGCTATCTGTGGTTAAATGACACAAGCTTAGCAATTCAACCAAATGACATCGCAATTGATCCTTTCAGCGCATAAGAATTCAATGAGCATTTCTCTTCACTAAATATTCATTCATTCAAATAACCCGTGTAGGAGTGACACAAGTATGTTATTAAGATTTCAAGATGATTATCTCCATTCTCAAACATTTGTATAGCGGAAAGCGGATAGGAGAATTTGTTGAAAGAATTTAACCTTACGTAAACGTTATAGAGCGATAAAAACATTTTCATTGTACTTTTAAGTGTAGAATAAATTGTAAATATATCCACCATGGTCAGTCTTGAAACTTTTGTAGATAAAGATTATTTCATACATTTAAAAGTGGCTATTAAAAGAAAAATCATTTGATTTCTACTTTCTAATAGGTTCCGACAATTAGCTTTAATACTGTAGTTCATTGGTTTCTTTTAATTGTTTCCTAGACAAATACACACTAATTAATTTATATAAAATTTAAAGTAATAAATATTATAAAGTATTACAACTCTAGTTTAAGTAGAGCAATTGACTGAAAATGGATTTTCTTATTATCTGATAAAATCTTTTCTTTTAGTTAAAACTATCCTTTCCAATTCTAATAATCTTATAAAATTGACATAAATTTCTGTTACGTATTTTTGAAATGTTCATTTAACAACTATTATAAGCTATTTAATGTAAACTATAGAAGAATCTTAAGATCCATATACTGTTATAAATATTATTTTCATGTAGAATATCATAAAAATTTACTTCGAATAAATTCCTTTGAGTTTCGTTGTACAAAGTTCAGTTCGATAATTCGCTAGACGCTATTATTAAGTTCACTCCCTCAAAACCGCAAAGTTCATATTGGCTAAATGGTCTATAGTAAGGCAGAATTGTGGGGTACCATTATGTTAAAAATATAGACAGTATAATATTAACAGTTGGTATGAAATTGTATATTCCGAGAGTTTAAATCTTGTGAGAAATCTATATAGAAATAATATTTCTAATAGAAATCTTTAAATGTTTCTTAGTAATTCTTCTCATTATGTCGAAAACGTCTCAGTATAAAATTAGACAATGATTTTTTTCTTTAATATAATTTCATATGTTTATCTTATATATAAAATTCTCGTAATAAATTTCAAATTTTATTTGCGCCGTAGCGCAGAAAAGCCTATTTAGAAAATGTCGCAACTGTTGAGTAATCTATGTAAGGTTTAGAAGCACAGCGAGTCTGTTAGTGATCAAGACTTGACTGCTCAAATTACCTCCAACATCTGAATAGCAATGACGACTGGTATTCTAGCAAATGATTTATCTTTCTTCCTCATGATATCCTTTTGTTCAGGCATTTTTAGATTATGTGTCTATTCAATATATAAAACCTTCAAATAAAACAAAACTTGTTTCCTTTATGTATATATATATATTTATACCATAGACACTTCCGCTTAAGGAATTATGTTCATTTTAAATTGCATTTCGAATATTCTATAATTAAATATAGAATTTCGTAAATTGTAAATTTACCAATTGGATTACGCGAAAACAATTCCAATTGTTATTTATATAAACAATATTGCTGTGTTAACTTGGTGTTAACGCGTGTAAGCCATTACTCGGACAGATTGGGGGGCGCCGAGTGTTGAATGTTTATTACAGCCGTACGGCGACAAAATCAGCGACGTGGAAGGGACAAATTGGTCGGCATACTGTTTCCGGACTTCTATCGCTGGTACGGGGTGAATAGAGACGCGAGGCTTAAACGTCATCATAGATGTTTCTAGTTGGGTGACACACGTGTTTCTTTTAGTTATCTATAAAGGTATCAGTACTCGTAATGCATATTTTTAAGTTTTTGTTTTAAACAGAAACATCTAAACCTAATTAGAATTGATTTTTATATCTAGAAATTACTCAGATTTACGAATAATTCGTTTATGAAAAACCTTTATAAAAAAACTGCGAGTGACATGTATATTTTTATGTTCGTAATGATCATGACGAGGCAACCATTTAGAGGAAAGTCAGTGGAAAATGCCGATAATATTGTTGACCTTTTTGTACGGAAATTTGTATGGAAATAAGTGAAAATTAAAGTTTGGCAGTTCATTTACCACGTGGTGTGCAGAATAAATATCTACCGAGCTAGTAAACTCACAAATGGCGGGAATTGAACTCCGGCCATGAACTTAGCTGTACAGCAACGAGTCAGTCATAGTTATAATTGTTTGATATTTGGTAATTTAGCGAATGCTGTCAGGAGCAGTGGCCCCGCGTGAAATATTTGGTAGCGGCGGGCGCGGCGAGCCCATTTGCATACAAAGACGACAATCGAGGGTGGGACGAATGGAAAGGCCATTTCGGAAGTACCGTTCCTAACATCCGATACATTATTGACTATATATATTACATATATACATGTTAAAATGAGTTTTAGTTAATCTTATCCTCCATAAAAAGTCTAGTTATCAGAATGCGTAACTCTTTTGAATGAACTTTGGAGGAACAAGTCAAAACTGTTTACTATGCAGGGTATAGTAAGGAATCACAAATTGGCTATTGTCTTGTTTTCGATATTCTTTTTAAGATGCGCATTCTGAGAATTAGGCCAATTATATACTAGGAACATAATGTAACATATCGAGGATGACATTAATATAATACGAGATCGAAAATTTCTATTCCTTTTTTCATAAATCCTTACCATAGATAATATTATATTATAAAAATTCATTGAAATTAAAACGATAATAGGAATTCAAAAATTAGTATGTCGGAATCGACATTATATAAAATTATTTATAGTTTATACTACTTCATTTTTACATTATCAATTATCTTCTAACAGATGGATCTCTTATCACATTTTCACAATTGTAAAGAATAAGTTTAGATTCTGAATTAGAAATAAAAGCTTTTTAAATCCAACTTTAAAACTTTTTGAAGATTTTAAGAATTACCCTTGAATGTTTAAGACAATCAAAAATTTCTTAAAACACGTTAGGTTAATTACCTTCTGTCGAAAGCCTTATCGCTGAGGAATTAACCACCGTTTTATCTAATCAAATGTCTATATAAGAACCTTTTCAAAGAGAATTAAAGAGAGACCTCCCAAAAGATCTTATTTTATGCTGAACAATTTAGATAAGTCGTAATAAATTAGATTGGTTTAGGATGGTCCTATTAAAATAAAAAAACGGGTGCAATATAACGAGAAATTCTCAGAAGCGTCACCAACTGACTTATTGAGCCCAATTGCCATGATGAGTTTCTAACTTCAAAAATACGATGATAACAGCAAGAAATATATACGGTCAAGTAAAATATACGACATCATACATGAACGGGTGATAGTCATCTAGTTTTTGGAAACATTCAAACAGGCAAATTTTTGTTTTTTTCTTTAATGTTCTCCTACCAAAACTTATAATAAAGTCTGTTAAAGTAAATGGCGCTTTAGTCAGCTTTTGAATAGAAAAATCCAGATTTTATTAGTAAGTCTCTTGGCTCCAGCTAATCTCAAACCTGGCTGAACTAATTTTGACATGAATGTGACTGGCAGATATCTAATATGATTCTGAGTAATAAACATTGCTTTCATTTTATGATCGTCATCATGTCTGTATTTATTACACCGATAAGTGTAAAGAAATAATTAGTTGAATAGAATTGCAAATTAAATAATAACTAAGATAATCAAGTGGGATCAGAAAAGATTATGACTATTTCTTAGCAGTAAAATTCTTTGAACGTCTAAAATGATTTACATAGATTATGGAGTCAATGTCAGGCCTGTTGACCTAAAGCATCGCAATAAGAAGCTATTATTGAAGTACATAGTTGAACTATTGTTACTGTCACCCATCTTACTGCGGGGTGAATTCGTGCGCTGGGTGTAATGAACCAACACGAAGGCTGTATACATAACGAAACCTCTTTTAGACGTCGTTCACAGTATTCCTTAATTTGTAAAGCCTTAGAAAACGTTGAGAGACTTTTGTCACACATAATACCCTATTTATAACAAGAAGTGCTAACTATTAATATAAAAAATAAATTTTCAAATAAGATAACAAAATTCTGAGGAAATAAACTTTCGCACAATGAAAATAAAACCAAAGAAGTGTATTTAAAGTCGGTTAAAAATAAAGCTCCATGCTCAAACAAAGCTTAACACGAGACATGTTTCGTACTCATGTACAAAAATAAATAAAAACTCCTCAATTTCCTTAGTACCTTGCAATTCAGCAATGCCTTACTTCGGCAGATGCACAGGAATCCGATAGTTAGACCCAATCATTGTGTCAAGCCGTCCGTCCGTGGGAAGTGCCAATCGCCGAATGCCAAGTACAAGAACATTACACAGAATTTACACTAAAGCCTTTAAAATTACTCTTGTACATTCATGGTCATGTTCGACTATTAGAGCGTGCGAGTTTATTGAACTGTGCTTTTATCATGTGCATTTTGTCGAAATAAAAATTGTAATTCAACTGTCCAGTTGGCTGCTCGCTGATTTCCGTTCACGCCAACATTAAAAACGAATAAGTAATTGTATTGAAATTTTATTTTATTACTAGCTTCAGCCAGCGGCTTCGCTTTTAACACCTTGGGTTACATTATTGAACTGTTAGTGAGGGTCCCTATTGCTATAAAATATAATATAGCCTATAGCCTTCCACGATAAATGCACGATAATCCAAGACTGAAAGAATATTTCAAATCGGAACAGCGGTTCTTGAGATTAGCGCGTCCAAACAAACAAACAAGCTCTTCAGCTTTATAGTATTAGTATAAATTGAAAAAAACAAATTTCCACGGTCCTATATAAATGAAACTTAAAAAAAGTGAAATAGTGTAATAGAATTTACTATTTAGCGTCAAAGGCCTGATTTTATAACAATATACTACTTTTTACAGAAAAACAAATTAATAAACATAAAAATATATTATTAATACGTTTTTATGTAATTGAAGCAAACACAGGAAACACAGGATTCTTATTTTAATATCATGTTCTAAACATATGTTTAAGACAGCGTATTCGGGACATGACAAGTCATGTTTTTTAAATTCAATACTTTAAGTTTTCGTAAAAGGCAATCGTATATACCTTCATTTTGATTATCTTAAATTATAGTCTATTTCGCGAATTAATAAAGCAATCTTATATTACGAAAACAAATAAGAACCTTATTACTTCTGAATAATACAATTATTAAGACACAGGTAGTGAATGCGAA
>JAOSYY010000001.1:11326713-11349686 GCA_025727935.1 Hebomoia glaucippe | reverse complement strand
AGAACGTCACTAAAAATGACAAATAATATAATATGGCTAAGGCCCTAAGGCTGGCAACTCGTCCTCTAGATTTTCTGATCTTTAATATGTCCATCGGCGACAGGAATTGCTCAGTATACGTGAACTATAAGCTCGTTTGCCTTCCTACCGTATACAAAAAACCTAGAGCCTCTCCCTCCATTTTGCAGGTTTACAAGTACTTTAGAACAAACATTTGAAAAAATTACTGATACAAATAAAATAACGCCTACTTTTACCGCTTTATGCTAGGATAACAACCGATACGATAAGATTTGAATTGAAGATATTGTCTAAACGATGTTAACAGACAAACTATTACGACTTTATATTACTAAATGTAGTTTGTCAGATGACAAAGCAACAAACTTATCAGATATCCACATCTTGACTCCAAATTCTAAGCAACACAGAGTTAAAATAATCTATTGAAACAAAAGAATATGGTTAATATTTACCACATGTAATCTTATGTTACTTAAATTTTGTCCCGTACTACCCTCTTATTCATAAAGATTTTATAAGGGTTTTAACACATTATATTTCAAAATTAATGTAGGTACTTTAATTGCAAATTTGTGGAACATTACTTTTTTTAGCTTTAAGATCTTATTCATAAAAACTTAAAATAGACTTTAAGTCTTCCTTAGTTAAAACACTCACACAGTGTATGAATTTTTATGAATACGAGTATTATACATTTTTCACTGTTATAACTCTCTTTGAACAAACATTAGAATCGTATTTTTATTGTAATTTGATTTACAGCAACGAAAGAATGATAATAAAAACGCATATTATAAGCAAAATCTTACAATACACGTTACATTTATTTAGATCACGCACAAGTTAAGCGTGGAATGATCTGAGAACTAAAGTACAATAGGGCTTTGAAACGAATTTGTTTGATGAAAGTTAGGAAACCATTCATCTTTGTAAATAGAAAGCCAAGTGTTAATAAGATGCAATTTAAATGTACACGTTTTTGCTTTTACTGACATTACTCAAAGTAATAGAATAATAATTATTATTAATATGTTGATGAGATTAATTTCTATCATTTATTAGCTCGAATAGATTAGAAAACTAGTCTTTTTTATACGAAAGGAAGGTAAGCGAGCATATACCTATACTCAGCGAATATTGTCGCCCATGGCTACCTCTAAAGACCAGTAGATCTAGGAGACGCGTTGCCAACCTTAAGACCTTAGCCATATAGCCTTAAGACCACACCATTTGTCATTTTAGTTACGTTCCGCTGCCGGCCTCTTTTATTTTTATTTTGAGTATTCGAAATAAAAATAAGTCTTAATAGAATTTCTCGAATAAATAATATAGAAGTATATATTTAAAATAATTACAACCTAAAATGATTAAGGTGCCCGCCTTTGTTGCAACTATAATTAAAAAAGGACTTTGCACAAAATTATTATATATTACTAGCTGACCCAGCAAACGACGTTTTGCCACATAAATGTATAAAATTTGAGGTTGTATGTATTTTTATATGCTGTATCATACAAAAATAAAAAGAAAAAATAATGTGCAAAAAATAAAAATTTAGGGGTGGATCCACCCTTAACATTTTGGGGATGAAAAATAGATCTTGTCCGATTCTCAGATCTACTGAATATGCATATAAAATTTGGCAAAAATCGGTAAAGCCGTTTCGGTGGAGTATGGGAACTAACATTGTAACACGAGAATTTTATATATTAAATATACATTATACACATACACGTACACACAACAAACACCAAAAGAATGGTAAAAACAAAATATAACAAAAGACGGTCATTCAGTCAGTATAGTTCTATAGGCGTATTAGTTACGTTTCTTGAAACGTTATCGTGATTATCATGATAAGAAAAAGGAATATTCTTTTACATTACAAACTGAAACGACAAAATTAAAACGTGAACGTGTAGGCTTAAATTCAGTTTAGGGCAATCAGAGACATTTAGTATTCTGGCTAAATTTTAATGCTCTTGTATGGTAGAAATAGGTTTTGATATTAACATAATTGTTATTAACATTCTAAGCAAATAGCATAAAACCAATACTGCAAATTTCCTCATCTTTGAATGTAAATTCAAATCTTATACAATGCTGAGCATATTTCAGTGCTTTAGAAATACGATTCTTCGCCATAAATGGATGCGCTACGAGCCTTTGGTGTGTATTAGACGATAACGATTGCGGGTTAAGCATAGTTTTCATAATGAGTAAACCTAGCCGTGAGATCCGATCATCACACGTTTGCCCTTTAGTGAATGAAAGTAACATATACATATTACATTTTTAGCATAGGAAGGCAAATGAGCTTACAGTTCACCTGATGGTAAGCGATTCCTGGAGTTAATAGACACCTCCAAGCCCAGTAAGTCTGTGGAGACGTGTTGTCAACCTTACTTATAATTAATAAAATCGTCATAAACCCAATTGATGTTTTAACTACTGAAGCCGTAAAGTCTATATTAAGAAATGTTTATAAATAACATTTGAAAAACAAAACAAGTATTACAAAGCAAAGAAGACCCCCTCCAATGTGCTTACGTAATACTTGATCGGCCCTAAGTACCGTATTTTAATACCGTCTTTTCGATTTTATTTCAAAGTATATGCAAATATTTTTTTTAATGTTGATCGTACAACTTCTTTACTTTAGTTTTAGAACCAAAGTAAGAATAGGTCAACAGTAATTACATGTATATCAGTATTGAAGTAGAAAGCGCAATCCAGCTCTCAGACAATACAAGTCAGTATAGCGCCTTTACCATAGAGCACTCACCTTTTACCTGATGACCTAGCTAATTTACAACTACCCACGCGAGATTTGAATTTTTAAAACGTTTCAATCTGAATCACTTAGTCTATTTCACTTATCTCTATTATATATAATATAGGCACATAGACAGTAACACTTTAAGCTACATTTTTTTATTAACCGACTGCGTAATTATTTGAAGCTATTCAAATGGTTTAACCTGATGTGTATGCAAAATTCAAAATATATTTATATGTAATGTTCTAAGAAAAATAATAATTAAATTTACCGAAAAACAATACAAATCTTATAATAAATGGGCCTTATCATTATTAGATGAGATTGTCTGTTCCCCGCATTTTCACTGAATTAATTTTAGTTTTATAACTTTGTAATGTTAACTAGCTTGCATAATAATAGAGTTATCAAATTCAAAAATAGTCTTAAGTTCGATTAAAAGTCCCTAATATGAGCACTGTCAAACTAACATTGTTTTTGTTTTGATATCTTTTACATTTTAATAATATATATTTCTTCTGCCTGTGTGTTTGTCACTAAACTCCACCTAAACGGCTGGACCGATTTTCATGTAATTTTGTATTTCAAACAAGTGTGTTTGTATAAAAATCTTATGCCATGATTTTTGTCGACCAAATTTGGTCACTCTGTTTAAGAAGATGTACCTTAAAATATAGGATATCTTTTAACTGAATTAATGGTCTTGGCTTCATGCAAATCCGAATCAGTAGTAGTAGTATAAATGTCTATTAACATGTTTATTATCTCAAAAATACTCAGCAAACAACCGCAAGAAGTTAATGAAAATTTAAAAGCTCTCCGCAACACGATGAATTAATTATGTACCGTGGTACTTAGCATCAAGTCCATCCAGTTTCTTATCTTATAAGCTGAACAATTACATCACAGTAGCAATGGCACATAATTGGCATCGAGCAGGCAATAGCTCACTGGGCGTAAAATTATTCCTCCAGACAGGCCTAGGCAGGTGCATACTGCATAGTAGCCCCGTGTTAACAGCCGTTGATTAAAAAGAAAAAAATATTTGCACTGATGCGTGCCAAGTTAGGCGTGTTTAAACAGGGATAGTTAAATAATTTATCTAGTATATCGTTTATTTGGTTTGTTAATTCCGTTACAAAAAAAAGAGTATTGTTACGTTGTTGAACAGCGTTTGTGGGATAAGCTTAGATATTTTGGTAAAGCAAGTTACTGAAGGTTGATGACATAATTATATATTAAGGAAAATGAACAGTGAAACAAACATACATATGGCGTATTAGAAGCCAAGGTAATTCAAATAATATATCATTATTCTTCTGTTTTAAATAACATTTATATGTATTAATACGTTAAAGATTAAAACTTTTGCTCAATAGATAAATAATACCAGATTTTTATGCACTTTTATATGAAGTGCAGCGAAGCTCCTTATCGTGCAAGCTACCAACATTCCATCTCCACCATGTCACCTAAAAGGCGCCGATTTAAGACAGTCTCGGAAGAAATATCAAAATTGCACTCTTAATAAGCTCCAAAAAAAACTGATAAACGTCTTCAAGTACCACAGCATACCTTCTCATTTATATAACGAGCACAGATTGTATCATCCTTGTTTACAATGTAAGAACGTACGATTAAAAAAGGTTTAATAAGCACGAATTTCTGTAGTGAAGCGCATTACCTAATTAGGTATCAATTTAAGATAATAACATTGAATTATAATAACAAATCTATTTATTTTAATGATTGTAAGTTTACCATGCGTAGCTGACTAAAGTAAATACCAAATTATCATACATACCGATTACTTAAAGATCACGACAACGGGTTTGCCTTCGATACTGAGATTAAACCTATAATAATTTAACGAGACCAATTATTCTTTGCTTTACTCCGCACTATAATCAGGGGGTGGAACGTGATGTTTTCATGCCTGCGTCAGTTTCAAGTAAATTGCCAACATTAAAGGAAATCATGTACAGCATCAAGGATTCATTATTTTGATATACGTTTCTCAAAAGGGCTCATCAAGCCATCTGTCAAAATTGCAAACCACTACTTTTACTCGGTATAAATAGATCGCATTACGTCAACAGATAGCCAGAGATTATTACTTGTATAACATAGCAATAGAAATGGCTAATCTAAGCAAATCTTATAAATTATACAAGAAATTTCAAAACAAAATAACATTTAACTTTTCTAATAACTTAAGAGGAAAAGAAAATAGTTATTTCTATCCCAACAGAAATTATAATTTATCTCTGATTACGTATTATTTCAGTACATTTAAACAAATAACTTCAGATTTTCAAGTTGAACGAAAGTTTGATCACGGCTATTGTTATCTCTAAGCCTTTGGCAAAGTATTCCAACTGTATAATCAGATTAAGAGATATTTCCTATGAAAAGCCAATAGTTCAGACATTTACACGAATACTTCATTGCTCTTAGAAATGACATCTAGTTAATTACTTTTGACATCTATATTAATTTCATATTTGTTACAGTCCGACAGTTGGATATTAATACAGGCTCGGTACTTCAAAACAGAGAACAACCTCCAGATTACTCATGTTATTATTTTGAATTATTGACAGTTTTGTACATCTATTAAATATCCGTAGGTTTAAGACACGAATCTTATAAAATGAATTCGTACTAATGGATAAAGAGTTCTACTATCCACCTACTTACTCAATTATAATTCAACTCCAAGTCACCAAGGTATAATGGTATTATACTCTGCAATATGTATAAGTATACAATGTACTTCGATACAAAATATTCAAAGAAAATGTCAATCTCCAATATACGATTAAATAATTACTTAGTCAAGTGAATATAAGGATCTCGTTTATTATTCAACTCTTAATCGTGAATGCAGTCTCAATTACTATAGAATTTTAAAATTACGAATACACCTTGCCACCGATGCATCTGCAATTCTATAAACAAGTCAAAGCTAATTAAAAGAAACAATACATCTGCCTCACGCATACGACACGAACTAAGTATGCAGGCGTTTACATTGTTAAAGAAGATCACATCCGCCCATCAGCCTGTCAGCTGGTGAGATGAACAAATCGTCGAGACCAGCCTTGACCTGTCAGACCTAACAAAAGACTTGGAAGAATGATCGCAATGCGTGCAAACTACGACTATCCCCTACTTATTCGATCTAAACTTCACAGCCAGAGTACTAGACAACATTTGTATTTGACAAATAATCTAGTAAAAGATTTATTGTTTCACGCAATGCTTTCTCCTAAATCCTTATATACATACATATAATCACGCCCTTCTCCTTGTTTGAAATCACGTCGTTCCACCTGCTACGATCCTAACAAATCCCTTATGCTTTTTTCAAATCTTACCTAACAATTATAGACTAATTCAATTCTATAGCGGCATATAACCAAATCTGTAGTTTTTTTAATAATGTTACGCTTAGCTCTCATCTGTGAAACGTTGCTATTATGTATACAATTACGTATATATACAAATATTAGTTTCTATTTTTTGCCCGTTTCAATTTGTCATCAAGTCTTGGCCGTTAAAATTGTAAAAAAAGTACCTACAAAAACCCGTATGAAATAAAACATACATAACTTGTATTCATAGAGCTTACCTTAAAGTAAGTATTATATATTTTGCTCTTAGCAATATGATTCGTCAATTCGCACTGCTACTTCAACTAAAGTCAATGTTTGTTAACGCTTGACCACCTGAAAGGCGCCTCTTGGATATTTTATTGTTTGTTAACTCATTACGAGCGTTTTACAATGTCAGTGACTGTACAAACTACAATGCCATAATAACAATCCTGTCAGCTACCATTATTTAAGAGATAATAAGATAACCGTTTGTACAACCATAAAATAATGTACAACTGATGAAGTTGATTACATTCTCGAAATTAAAACTCCTTTTGATAACATTAATTGACAACTCTTGTACGAAATGTAAAAAAAAAACTTTTATTCCACACGCAGGCGCAAACTTAAGAAAATTTTACTCATAATTAAAGGTATAACTTGTAAAATAGAATTAACCGCAGAATGTTTTATACT
This sequence comes from Hebomoia glaucippe, assembly GCA_025727935.1. Lineage (NCBI taxonomy): Eukaryota > Metazoa > Arthropoda > Insecta > Lepidoptera > Pieridae > Hebomoia > Hebomoia glaucippe. Next base: position 11,342,807 of record JAOSYY010000001.1, on the reverse strand, counting down.
TTAATTTACTGTCATCTAAGTTTATCCTATGCTGTAGTTTCTCTTGGTGTTTAAGAACCCGACCGGTGACTTACTATGCTAGTAACTGGAACATTATACGGAATGAAAACAAACATCATATAAGCGAAGGAGGGCGGATGTCGGGCCGGTTGCAAAGCCTCATCGCACATGACCAAGAAAAAGTACAGAAAGAACACCTACGTGCGGAACGCAATTAGAGAAATAGCCGACAACCAAACTAGTTTCAGTATACAGTTACATGATTCGATTCTGCGACGATAACCGAAGGTCGCGGTAACTGAAGCGATTCTAATTCCAATTCGTTCTACAAGTTGTCGACTGTAATCGAAGTGTAGTGACATCGATTGGACGTTGATAAAAAATCGATTTCTTATCATGCGCCGCCGCGTACTGAAACGTTATTCCCGAGAATGATTACGATGGGCGGGAGTAAGACATTTAAAGTAACTGTAGCAGGTCCCGTGAGGACTGATAGAAACTATTAATGATTAAGGCTAACTTAAAGTGCGTTCGAGATACATGACGTTAATGCGAGTGAACGCGATAAAAAGTTTCAATTAATTTTAAAAATTTTTAGTACATTTCACAATTAATTTATAAAAAGTATATACGTAAATGTATGTTTGTTTATAGTCTTGTTAATATTAATTTATAGACTATCATCTCGAAAAGAATATTTTTTGTTAGTATTATTAAGTTATATGTAAATGCCATTTGATATAACATGTTTTAATATAACTTTATAGTTTAGTATTTATTACCAGATAATAAATTTTATAAAGTAGTAAAATAGTAAAACCTCGTAAAGAAGCGATACGAGAGATCGTTATGAATAAAATATTTGACCCAAAATGGAAGTTGTTTAAATGAACAGGTACAAACAATAAAAATATATAAATTGTAGTATTGTGTGCCATAAAGTGAAATGGTACATTCTTAACGATAACATTTGCATATAATATATGAACCTCTTATTTCTTTCTCACGTCTTTTGTGTGTTCCTAAATTACCAATAGAGAATATTAAGTACAGTTATTAAGACATATTATGTTGTCACTTTTTTTAAATATATTTACACCACATAGGATCCAATGGTACAACAGCGAATCAGACAAGACAAAGTAATGTTAGAAATAAATATGCCAGTTTTGTTTAAAATATTACAATTGATAACATTAATAATATTTCAAAATATACGTTCGTAGAAGGAAAAGTCGTTAAGTGCTGTGCGCATATCAACTTCAGTCTATGAATTTCTGAAATAAAAATTCATAAGACTGCCAACAGGGCGTCATTAAATAATTACTGATATAATTTGCCTTAGGTCTTAAGGTTGGCAACGCATCTCCTAGATCTCCTAGGCTTGGAGGCGACCATGAGCGATAAAATCACTTAGCACCAGTTTTGAGAGATTGAATTGTATACTTGATTGTCTTCCTATCCTCTCATTGTCAAAATATCAAAAATTTACATAGAAACAACGGTTGGACAAGTCTTAAAACTAAATTCAATTTTGAGTTACATCTAAGAACACGACGCACAAAGATCAATCTCTAAAATATTAGGAATATAATAATACTTCGTATAATGTAAGATGTGTTCCACGGAATATTTACTTATTATGAGCACAAATTTCAATAATAAGCTTTCAGCAAGGTTAAGTACATTATCGTTTAGAGGAAAAACTTTAATTAAATGAAAAGTATGAAAGCTTATAAATAATGAATTAATTAAAAAAGTAAAGTTACCTGTCGGCAGACCTTTAGAACTCCATTTATGTCACCAATCACTTCCCTTCAGGGCACAATTTTTTAACTTTCAGGTAACAACACTATTACTCAATTAATCTCGACATTGTGTTTAATCGAAGTAATAAATTTAAATCGTAGATAATAAATTCGTTTCACTATTTAATTAAATTAAGGCACCCACACTTTTGTTTTCAGTACTGACGCATTTCAAATGTGCAAGAGATCGCGAAAAGGGATACGAAATCGAAAGGCAGTGCGCGCGCGACGTACGTGCAACGACCGCATATGCCGACAGCTGACTGAATCGCAATTCGGAATAACACAACTACTACAATAATAATTACAGACCACCAATTTTTGTAACAAAGTGTTTGGCCACCGTTAGACATATTGAGCACGGTAATATAAGATTATGTAGAACTTACTTCCTGCATACAAAATCACATAAGTCAGCACAGATATAGTAATGTATTATAAATTGTACAGATTTACCTCAACCTGTAACTAGGTGTGATTTATGCACGGAACTGTATCGAATTAACAATTACTCTATGGGTGGACGCTACCGTTATGATTACTGACATGTTCGAAATTGGAACTAAAAAAAATTGGGGAACAGACTATATTTTTCTATTACTTCGTCGTCTTTACAGCCAGTATTCAAAACATTTTTTTATTAAAGACTTATTATACTTCAGAAAATAATACCAAAATTTTGGACTATATTCAATTTTATATAAACTTTGACGTACCTAAACATAATTCAATAAATTGGTACAAATATATAGATATATAGGACATGTCAAATATATACTTTTCAGAAGAGGCGGTGTAGAAATAATTTCACTATATACTTAGATAAGATAACGTCGAATACATTAAAAAATAATTTGATAGTTATTGTTTTGTAACCGCAAAATGTAAAGTAACAAATCCATATAAACATCCTAAAATGGGATAATTGAAAACAATTTAAGTTATAATGGACATAGAAAACCAATTTAATCGTTAAACGAAGTGAACTTTGATTATTTAGTGTAATAAATGGAACAACATTAATATTGTTGCAGTAGACAAGTAGCAAGTACAAAATCAACGATTAGTACAACGCCTCAGGCGACAGTGCTCTTGCACTTAATTGTAAATTAAGCTACCAACCATTTCATGTAACATTTATAATTTGTTGCCATAATTCATACACTACAGTCAATTTTGTGTAACAAAAACTAGGACTATTTAGGACGTACTTGTTAATATCTACATAAATAAATAAAATGGCAGTGTGTGTAATACCAAAACAACTTTTTCTAAATCTATATAGAACACATACGATATTTATAACAGATGTACAATTTTCTTTGTTTGTATATTTCTATCAGCTATCATCCAAAACGCTGGTATCGCTTTTGATAGTAACTTCAGTAGTGAATATATAATAGCTAATCGACTTTATTTAAGCATGAAGTCGACTCTGTAACAAAAGGTAAAATACACGCAAATCCATATGCAATCATTCCAGAAATTGAAAAATTTGCCGCTAAATAAAGTTAATTTTTTCGATACTTCACCAAATCCAGTTTATATCTTAAAAATGTACGTACACACTTAATATGTAGTATGTAGTAGATAGCTCCGAAATCCTCCTTTTCTTCAAAAGAATGTATGTTATTTTAGTTGTGTATAAAAAATTTTTGTCAAATCTTTCAAACTGTTACCATACTCTTTTAAGCTCTCTTTTCAACCATATTAATTTTTCTTTCTTCTTTCTACTAAACCTCTACTACACAGCACTGGAATATGTACTTTTCTATATAATATCAAACACACTTTACATACTTTCTGGCTGTTTATAAAAAGGTTTGCACCTTTCCAATCAATCGATTTTTAAAGTTCATTCTCCCAACGCCACCCATATTCTATCACTCATCAAACGTCTTACATATACAAATAAAAACAACTGTAGATAATATTTAAATATATTTAGATAATACTCCTGTAATATAAAGATACATAGAGAAATAACATTAAATAAAGGTACGCTTTTTTATATAATTCAGTCTCATTAGATATTTTTGCTTGATTGGAATGATGTACAATAAATATTTCCAAGCTATAGTACTACCTTATACAAAGAATACTCAATAGTCAATCAACATGGAGTCAGAACACACAGCTGCAACATTAATGATATCCTCGTAAGCTCAACTCGAAAATGACAAAGTTAATTTTTACGTGTACTTAAACTATTTCTATTTTTTATCTTTCAACATTGACTTAACATAATTTTCTGAAAGTTATTTGACGGTGCTTTAATTTAAAAAACAACTCGACATTAATTCAATTTTTTATTGATCTTGAGATTATGAATTTCAGTTTGATAATTTTCTTTGTACAGTATGAGGTTATGTATATATTATATTTTTCTTGAATACTCCGAATTGTATAGTATATAAGTACGATGTAATTGTATCGATTTGAATTCACAAAATCACGATAAATATATTACATTTGTAAAGAAATGAAAAAGTATCAGTATGTTTATGTCTATATTACGTAAAATGTAATAAACTTTTAATACCATCTGGTATAATTGTATTCGAACATAATATTTTATGGTGAATCATTCCCAATAGCAAATTATTACTAACTTATCGTTATAGACAGTTCAGACGAGAGATATTTTTTAAAACTCATTTAGTATTATTTTTATTAACTTATACATTCCAAATGTTCCTTTTCAATTTATAGTTAAATATTTCTGCGAATTTTTGCAATAGATTCCTTTGTCTATTACATCATAAATAAGACTCAACGAGAATTAACTTTTATATCCAAATAAGCCTAAAAAGCTTACAAGCTTAAAAGTTCTGACTAGTAAAAGTTAGAACTTTAAATTAATAATACTCAATCTCATAGTTATAAGGACTTTGTTTAAAATACTAAGAATCTAAAAAAAATACACAACCGATACTTAAAATAATTAGATAATTTTGTTACTTTTTCACATTGACTATACTCGATTTAATCCAATAAAAAACACATCTCAGAAAATGTTGAGTTACACAATTCCTACGGCATATTTTTATAACAATGCTGTTTGGGGTTCAATGACGATTATGTTTTGTATATATAATAAAAAATTATTCAATGTGTGTAATATGGCGTGTATAAAGTGCCTAAGGTAATAAGCTTACTACAGTTAAAAATGCGTAAAATGCTTCCCCTATTGTTTTTGCACATTACATATTGAATTCACCACAGATATGTAACGTACTATTTAAAAGAATTCACATTGAACTGAACTCTTCTAACGTATACCGCTGCTTTGATTTGAATACGACATGTCAAAAATAAATAAGTTTTATGTGGTACTAGCGGAACCGACAGACGTTCTCCTACACAATGATCTTAAATATAACATTTTTAGACCAAATTGTGAACCTAAACCATTCTCGAATCCCCTTAAACACGCACAAAAATTAATGAAAATCAGTCCAGCCGTTTACGGGATATTTAGAGTCAAACACACGGACAGAGGTTTATACTTCTACCAGGAGGTAACGTCGGGTATTGCGACTCAGTCAAGTTCAGTCAGGTGTTTGTTGCGTATATGAAACTATCAAATTAAAGCAGTAATATACTTTACTAAGTCATTGTACATATTTTTTGCTACATAGATTTGATGGTTATGTATGACTACTATAACATATGCATTATTAATAGTACTTTTTATAAAATTATAGGATAATTTTTGCTTGCAATGTACAGGCAAAAATATACCTAGCAGTCTAATAAATTAATATACATATAGACGTTAGTTAGTTTTTATTTCACTTAGCAATATATGTTATGTAGAGCAATTGTTATACAGCTTTAAAGAATTGATTACTAAAGGTGTTTTGGTTAAAAATCTTAATTATATTTGAATATAGGTACAGAAATAGATGAACCATTACTTCAAAATTCCTGAGCCATAAGGTTTAACGACTTATATGGGATTAGTAATTTAGATCTATATTATTGAATTAATAAATTAATATTTGTTACATAAAAGTTAGTGTTTCAAATTAAAATTAAGTTTAAAACGTCATTTTAATAGTTTACTGTTACTTGTCTATTTCATAGCTGCTGTGATAAACTGAATGTAATATATTATCTTCTATATGTATGGGAGTACCACATACACTAGAAAACATTCTTATCCACCACTCTCTCTAGCGAGCAGGCGAAACGTCGAAAAAATAACATATTTCATAATAATCGCAAAAATCTACAAAATTTTGTCATAAATAATGTGGTCTTCATCCATAATAACTGTATTTTACTTAATCAAACAGATAATTACATATAAACCTAACCAATTTCAACATATTTGTAACTTACAATTTTGTGCTCATCATCTATTTTAGTATTGAGATAAAGAAAATATATCAGTAGTACACACTAAATGTTAATAAAATAGTACTCAAATAATATTCATTCCAATTACTCCATACTGAAGTGTATTAACACCTATATTAATTAATCCATTAGGCCTGTGGTTATCAACACACTCTTCCAAATTATTATCACTGTTACATACCTTAACATTTTCGTCAATACAATCTAAGAAATGTTTAAAAAAATTAGGAAAGTTATCATAACTCGGAAATACATTAATATCGATAACAGCGTGATTACCGGACACATTATCTATCACCACATCAAAACCGAGTAGTAATAAACCGATTCTCTTCTTTAACACTTTAATAATAGTCCTTATTTTATTCTCATTAAGACTCATTTTCATATCAGCTTTATCATGGGGATCTAAAATGGAAAGAGTTGATTGACTGTCTGCTTTGCAAACTTCACCGGTCCTGTAATATATTGGGTCTAAGTCATCTGATGCATAAAAATTCTTAAGGCTGGGTCGTTGGCAAATGTGGTATCTGTAATACAAAAGTAATTTCAAATTATTACCTTACTGCTTTGATATAATAGTGTCTCAAAAGTACATTTTTACTACTGTATTCTTAAAAAAAGAATTATTATTTAAATACTTGATTCAAACAATATAATTTCCTTGTACCACTCTGCTAAATTTATACAAAAAAAAAAACATTAAGTTATAATTGAATAATAACTTAATTTGCATTAAACCTTATGGAAAAAAATGCATTTGACTATGTCCCACTGTGTCATTGAACCTTCAAAGATGATATAAGTTAATAAGTTGTTATTTATTAAATAAAACTTACTTACCTGTTACCAACAACAAATACTTTATGTAACACGGCATTATGGTTCACAAAACTCTGAACAACACATGGTGGTTTGCAGACATTAAGACCAGTCTCATTAAAAATCAAAATCATTTCGTGAGCTGACTTTGAACCGTGAGCTAAAGTTGGCTTACAAATAACAGGAAATGTTACACCCCTTTGTTTCATTATTTCAATATTTTGTTCTATGTTGCTAGTTGTAAACTCTGCAAATGTTGGAGTGAAAACACTATTCTTTTGTAGAGAAACCTCTTCTTGTATTATTGAATAGTATGTATATCTGAAAATCAATATCTATGTTAGTAAGAAAAAAAGAAATATGAGTAAAGACTTTGCTATTAAATAGGTATATTCATTGATGAAATCATTAAAACATTACATAGTTATTTATCATAAACAAACAAATATTTTTTAAAGGGTTTGATATCGAAATTCAAAAATACAATGTTACAGATGTTATCAATTTAACACAAAATATAAAGGCCTTTTAAATCTAATTAAACAATATTAATAATTACCTATTTAAAAGTATTCTCACTTTATCCAAAGGATCTATAATTGTTACATTGGGATGATTTGATAAATACTGTTCCACTCTTCCAATTATACATGATGCCTGAAAATTAATTAATGTTCATTAATAAAATAATTATTAGTCATCGGTAGAAATCATTATTTTATGTGTATGACTATAGCTTCAAAAAAAGATGTTAATTGGATATTCTACATGAGTCATGTGATTCAGATAATAATGTTTAAGTTTTATTTCTTATCATGTATGACAAATTGACAATAAAATACTGATTACTAAGAACTATTGCTATAAAGATATGTCGTTAATCCATTCACCTTGATTGAGGATGAGGATATTCTTTTAAAATCATTGAAGTAGAACTTGAAGGGCACTACTTACTTTGGAATCACCTTGATCTGATGCAGCTATTATATCGGTTAATTTGTGGAGAAAAACATCAAGTCTTCCTTGTTCTTCCAGAGGTTTTTCTATATCTAACTGAAAAGAAAAATTAACATATTATTCATAATTATAAATACATATTTTTGTAAATTATTTTACATATGCTTACGAAAAGTCATTAGCATAATTATTGAATCACTATATACGGGTTTATCTAATTTTATTATACAACTTTTGTTAATTAGAATTTTTTAATAATTCTTTACTTCTTCACCGGAATTTAATTAGTCGTAGAATAACCAATGAAATAATTTAAACTTTAACTTTATATTAGCTATGCTTATAAAATAATAAATTCATAACAAATGCATACCTTTACGATATTATACCCATGTGCAGCACAGGCATTTATTAATTCTTTCCAATTAAGTTTATGGCTCTTCTTTTCCGACATCCAAATCCCTATTGTTTTACAAAAAATATTCGTTTCACTCATATTAAATTTATTATTTACTTTATACACATATCTAAAAATTCTAATACATAGTACAAACTACAAAACAGTCTCAAATATAGTGGTGTCCAGGAACAGCTGTAATAACAACACACATGTAGCCAGACGAGTAAAGTTATGACAAAACGCTGACCTTCAGTAACTTTATTAAATAATAATCAAAGTAAACTGTTATTTTAAAGCGCCCTCTAAGAAGCTGCTTCTATAATATAAATGTGGATTTTGCTGCCAAAAAGAGGTTTTATTAAGTTTCATGCACTTCAAAATACTCTATATATAAACTACAAACTACTCTATATAAATGCCCATTGCCCATCCGATAGACAACATCATTGAAATGCGATGTCAAACGTCAAATTAAACTTATCAAACAAAATATAAATAATATAACCTAAACCTATCTTGTTTTAGTTGTCTAGTTGGTATCTTGTATTAATTGTATTAGATAAGTATTTTAGAATTATCTAACGACTAAAATAATGGCCGATGAAGGTGTCTTGAGCACTAAATCCCGAATTCTAGACTTATTTTCAGAACTTGATGATACTGAATTGCTATCAATTGAAGCATGGATTTCAAGTCAAGCATATAAAAAAGGTACATTATCTTATTTAATGATATAGCTCCAACCTGTTTTGTAAAAAGTCATATATTTTTTTTCCTACTAGTGAATTTACAACATTTTATTTAAAGACCTCTACTAAGTATTAAAAATATATATTTTTAGATTTGAAAACTAAGAAACTTCTCCTAAAAAAGGAAAAACAATTATCAAAAATTGGCAATCAATTGAAAAAAATTATCCCATTTGACGCTGAAATGCCAACTGAACATATAGTACCGCCTCTAGTTGGAGATCAAGCAGACTGCACAAAAGAGAACACATGTCATGTTGATGAGTTTCTATATGATGACAAGGAAGTAGACAAATTGGTTAAATCAGAGAAATTGTCAAGATTTTATTGTTCAGAATGCAACTCGAGAAATGTTAAGGTTCTATTCTTCTACCAAAGATTGTTTCTGTTAAGTTGCACATATAAATATTTTTAAATTATATATAAAATTTTCAGGGCCCTATGTGTGCCGCTATAATCTCATAATTGACAGCTTTTACTAATTATTATAACAACATAAAGATTGTACATTTCCTATAACTGTGATTTAATGATTTTACATATTGTTTTAATATTTTAGGAGCTAATTTTTATATCACATTCAATGTCAAAGCAAGCTCTTCAATACATATTTTACGTACTATTGCCTAATGATCTTGAAGGAAAACAGATTTTAGATGTCGGTTCACGATTAGGGGCAGTACTTTATGGAGTGAGTGGCATTTTCTTTGAATTTCTTTTAAAATTCTTGCTTCAGTTTTAAACGAACAAAAACTATAATAATTGGTGATTTATATTGAAAATTTTATTCTTACAGGCATACTATTTCTCAAATGCATCATTAATAATAGGTGTTGAGATTAATAAAGAATGTTGTGAAGTTCAAGAGAATATGATAAAACAATTCACAATGGATTCCAAAAGAATAAAAGTGGTCAATGCTGATATCACAGAAAGGTGCAATATTGTAGAAAATGCAAATATAGTTATAATAAATGTTTTAGACTTTTTTGTGGATATTGAAAAGCATAAAGAAATGTGGATTTTTTTTAAAAAGCATATAAAGAAAGGAAGCTACCTCATAGCAAACAGAAGTATGACAGAAACTTTAACAAGTTTAGAAATGTCTGAGGAAATGGTGGGTTGGTTAACAATATCAAAACCTAATCAGATTGATAATGAAATCTTTTTTGATGTTGAAGACTACAGTGAATTGTATCTATATACTGTTAATTAATAAAGTAACAGAATGTCATTTTTTTATTTTTATCACCCACATTCGCATTTGATTTATAGAATACTATAATAATTCTTATTCATCGATCATAATTAAATTTGTTTAAATAATTCCTAAAATTATCGATTTATTACAAAAATAATCTAAAATCGAATATACTTTCTTTCCACAAGCAAAATAGTACCGTTAAAGCTATACATATCAAGTACCGTTAAATAGCGAATACTTCATTAATAGAAAATCTAGTTACATATTAACTTATGGACAATTATTAATATAGTCCTTTACTATTGTTATGAAAATATAATGGTAACAGTAATACAAAAAATTACATTTATCAACAAATTGTTTTCTGTGTAATTAAAGAGCCATATCCGCTGAATGACATTTAGAACTTGTGTCAAACTATAACGAGTTCAGTTTATACATTTTGACAATTTGGTAAATGGGCTTAAAAATTGGTAAATTACTATTCAAAATGGAAGATGTGTGAAATAATTTGATTTTATAATTTTTGGGGTCTTCGTTTTTGTTGCTTTTTACTTAAATGTGTATAATTCCTAATCAAAGTTACATCTTATACTAAAAAATGTGGCACGAAGCTCGAAGACAAGAGAGGTTGATCCGTGGTCTGATTGTGGATTATCGAAGGCGGGCTGAACGTCGAAAGGATTTTTATGAGAAAATAGTAAGTAATTTAATTTTTCATTCATTGAAAATTATAACATCTAATACTTTATTTACTTCATATGGCATTCTAATATTTGATGTAATGTATTTGTACAAAATTTTCACTTCTAGAAAGCAGACCCAACTCAGTTCTTACAACTTCATGGAAGACCTTGTAAGATTCATTTAGATCCCGCTGTTGCTGCAGCTGGAGAAGGGCCAGCTATTATGTGAGTACTATAATACTTAATGATATGTTTTAAATAATAAGAAATGTTTGTCATATATAAACAAATTTAGTTGTAGTCTAAATTATAATCTAAGATTAATTTTACCTGCAGGATGCCTTGGCAAGGTGAAAATAGCAATATGATAGACAGATTTGATGTACGAGCACATCTTGATCACATTCCTGATGTAAGAACTCCAGATGTTCCCGTTGATGAGTTAAGCCAAGAGGAACGCCAATGTAACTATGAGCGTTATAGGATTCTTGCGCAGAATACCTTTTTGGGCATAAGTAAGTTCCTGTTTTGTATTTTCTATAAATTCTTCACCTTATCTCGACCAAACGAATTGAATTTGTTACCCATATTAAAGCACTGAAATATTCATCTAATATTATGTAACAAATATACATGAATATAAATGATTTTTCAGGTGAAGATAAATTTCTCCAACAATTAGCAATAGAAGAACAGTTTGGCATTACCATTGAAGAAAAGGAACTGCAAAGGGAAAGATTACATGAAAAAAAGGGGACAGGTGTAGCCATCGGATACAATTATAATGATCCTGGTGCTCAGCCATCCTGTTCTAACGGTAGCTTCAACGTTTTAAAAAAATAATCTGCAATATCAAGGACTTCTTTGGGTGTTATAGACTAAGTAAATAGTTTTGGTGTTATTTATTGCACTAAGCATTATTACAGGCCCAGATAAGAAAACAGAAACCAACGATTCAGATGATGAATCTGACTTGGAGATCATTGATGTTGATCTGAGCATTGATGTAAATAAAATGGAGGCTCAACAGGTGAGAATGAACGTCTTTGCTATATCTAATTATTACTGTACCATATGTTATAAAAGGATATTTGTAAATTTTTAAAAATATAGTGTTCAGATGAACAGAAATTTTTTCATAAACAGTGTATTTTGTGAGCAAGTATAGCTTTATATTGGTGGATCCCATCTATAATGTGTTTGTATAAATCTTTACTAAATTCAATTGAACTTTAAGCTGTCTCCAAAAATTTTAATAATAATTAATTTTCATTACACCTGTGTATGTGTAGTAATTTTGTGACTGCTGCTTCACACGACAGGTTCTTGGTACTCTAATAACTATTATTTCAGGACATGGAAATTTCATAGTTCTAAACAATGGCTTCAATTGTTTTGCATTAAAAGCAAACTTATGAAACCTAATATGTAAATGAAATATTATTACGACTTCTGAATGTTCGTCATTAAATAATCGTTATAATAAAACTCAGTTTACGTGCATTTAAATATTTTTTGTAGTGTTATTTATAAATGTTGTTATAATTATAAACTAATCCAAGAGCTTTTCAAAATATACCTTTTTAGAGATAATATATTTCTTACTAGATATTTGTTTTGGTGGACGTACAAATTCACACAACTGACTCTTATATACGTGTGTTTAGTTTCCGATTCTGAAACTCCTTTTCAGTTGACTTTTTATAATATTAGAGTGATAAAAACAGGCCCATGAACTCAACGCAGTGGGGCCTCAGTTCGGTATGACGGGGTGCGATCTATTCTCATTTCTGACTGGTGACGCGGACGATGCTGAACAGCAGAAACAGTTGTTGCGAGAGGAGAAAGAGAAGGCCTTATTCTCGGGTAGGAAGAGCCGGCGGGAACGACGCGCGCATCGGTAAGCATTCGTAGTTAACATTTATCGAATACCAAAAACTTCTCTTTCAAAGGCGCCTAATGGTAATCACTTACTGTGACGTAAACCGTAAAAAGTAATAAATTGTCTTATTTATTCCTCATTGGTAAGTACATACAATGCACACTTATCTCAGGTTGTGTTAATTGATGATTTTAATATTAGTAGTATTTTCTGAATGATCCACTACTTTTGGCAACTATTCTGATGGATTTTTTCGGGATATTTTATCCATAGTCCCGTCAATTTAAATGATAAAAATTATCGTAATCGCTTTAGTGGTTGCCATATGCCTATCAAACAAACTAATGATCAAAAATATCACATTCGCATTTTATGAGGTGAAAAGTAGGATGTGTCTTTATGGATTAAAGTTAGGCGTTAGTGAACCGTAATGGAAGATACTTTATGAGGTATTAAGTAATATCAATCATTAAGCAAAATATAAAATCAAAAAATTATAACAATTCTCAGGGATAAAAGGTTACCACCTCTGCCTACAAGTCCGCCAAGCTACGCCGCTCCGTCTGAGAAGTGTCAGGCGGAAGAACCATCACCAGGACGTACGAACTCACGATCACCATCACCCGAGATCGAGAATATTGAATTCATCACCTCTTTCGGACCAGATGATGAAGAGAAACCTGGTTGGATATTACTTTCTTTTCTCTATAAAATTTTAAGGAATTAGTCATCAAAACCAACAGTTTCATATACATTGCCAAAGATATATAAATCTTTAGCAAAAAAACATGTAATTACTTTTTCCTAATAATTACAGCACCACCATCAAAAGTTCTGTATTCTGAAAAACTGAAGAAAAACCTAAAGAAGAATTTGCTGTATTCTGAAGTTCTTCGTAAGAAAAAGTCAAGGTTGGTACTCAAAAGTAATAATCACCCATACACCTACTAAACATATAAATTTTATTTTTATTTAAAGAAATCCAGTAGTATTAGAAATGACGACTATTTCTGTAGTGTAATTTATATGTATATTATAAATATTTATAACTTTTTGATATAAAACGTGTAAAAAGAAACCATATGATTAATAAAATTGAAGTTTTAGTTAAAAAAAAGTAAGTAGTGTTTAAAAAAACAAGTTGTCATAAAAACATATCTATCACGCCTTGGCAAATTTCAGTATTTGTAAGCCGACTTTGATGTGAAATTTAGTGGCAGGTAGCTGATTTTATAGGGCGTAATTTATGAATCTTAGTGAAAATATGTCTTATCGATTTCTTCTAACATACAAACTGTTGAATGTCTGAATTAATTTCTTTATCAGGTCAAGGTCACATGACAGCCCTCGTCCTGTTATGGGGCCGCGGTTCAAGAACTCCGTTTCTCGTTCGAGATCACGTTCCCGCTCGAAGTCGAGGTCCCTATCAAGTTCTTCGAGGTCAAAGTCACGATCGAAGTCTTCCAGGTCTCGATCGAGATCTTCCTCGTATCGTCGGTCTCGCTCAAGATCTAAGTCGAAGAGTTACAGACGTCGATCACGAAGCGGATCAAAGTTTGTACTTTATTGTATAGAATGGATGATTTGAAATACAATCAACAATGAACAATAGGATGCATTAAATATATATTTTGTACGTAAAAATGTAATTAAAGTGTACATTATATAATTCATACTTAAAGTAAGTTTTATATTGTTATATTAATGTTAAAAGAAGACATGCAAATATCTTTGCAATTTAATAACAAATACGTGTATCTCAAAGAAAGAAAATTATTGATTTTTATTTATTTAGTTGCGTCTTTTATTGATTTAATAGCTAAAAAGGCGTTGAACATTCGATAATATAAACTCCTTGATTATGAGATATATTGAAATTAATTTACCAAATGTTTACAGTTACGATAGTGGCAATGGAAAGCGTAATAGATCCAGGTCGATGTCTTATGAAAGGTAAGGTGGTATAAATAACATAGATAAGGTGAGTTTTTTAAAAAATACAAATTTTGTACAAGTAAATGAAATTTATTAGCTTTTAATATATTTTAAATTACAATTGTAAAATAATGATGTTCTGTGATGGACAATTTTTCTTTTTCTTATATAATATGATTGTGATTTTCCACCGGTTTGTGATCTAAATTTACGCTACTAGCGCTCGTGAGTTGTACTGTAGAATTGCAGAATTGATTAGATATGTTTCTTTTACTATATAATCACTTTTCCTATATAATATAAAACCTTAAATAAATAAAAAAAACTATACAGTTTCATAGCTCAATACTCTATCGTCTATGAACGATTAGTGCTTTCGTATAACGGATGTAAATATGTGAGCGAATGTTCTAGTACTGAGAAGAGCGTCACAAAGTCGGTTCCACGCTACTACGGGCGCCGCAAAGAAGACAAATCCTCTAGCGAGCTGTCCCTAGACTCCGATTCCAGTGGAACGGATGACAAGTATAGGTCAGTTCTTCATTTCTTTTAGAATTTTTTTGTCTATTTTAAATATATGATTGTCATCGCCCATAGATATGAGCAATTAGTACATAAATTAATACAACACTTAAGGACACAGCAAAAGTTGAGAAAAATATTGGCAAAGTAACTATAAAACACAGGTTTGTTTGCAGACATAAATTAAGGTTTAATCTAGATTCAACATTTTAAAAGTGCTTAAGTACAAATTGTAGGTAAAACGACGTATACGATTGTAATAATAGTCTCTAAAAGTCAGTTAAAAAAAGGACCTAAGGTGCCTGTTTGCAAAACAAAATTTCATAAACGTTTATTAAAAATGCTTTAAATGCTATAAGATGTAGTGGGCCTGTAGTAGATTATGTTATTTCGTTGAACGTAAGGCAAATACTTCTGTTACAGAATTGAAATTTTTTAGGACTTTGGTAAGCTTCCCGTGCTCCATTCCATTAGAAACAGTTTTTAATTATTATTTTTCCCCACTGATTTTGTTTGAAAAGAAACAACTTAGCAACTTAGATACAAAAGAAGTCCTAAGAATATAGTCTACAATAAGTGATGGAATAATTAATGATGTCACGTGGCAAGGTATCAGTTACTATCAACTAAGTGACAACATCAATTGACGATCGCCACTGAAATATATTTTGCATGATAGAAGCTTCTGCGGCCTTATTTAAAAAACTCTTTAAAAACGCCTCTTGTTATATTGGAATTGCTAATTGACGGCTCATTGTAATAAG
>JAOSYY010000001.1:11278703-11300765 GCA_025727935.1 Hebomoia glaucippe | reverse complement strand
ACAACCCCCAATTTTCACCCCTCTACAGTCAACCCCTATTATTATGTGGCAAAACGACGTTTGCGGGGTCGGCTAGTATGTATATAAAATTCTCGTGTCACGGTGTTTGAAATTCTACTCCTCGATTTTCGTAAAATTTTATAAGCATATTCAGTAGATCTAGCATTCGGACAACATCTATTTTTCATCCCCAAAATGTTAAGGGTGGTCCACTCCAAAATTTGTTTTTTATTTTTTGGACAAATTTTTTCTTTTTATTTTTTTATGATACAGTGTATAAAAATACATACAACCCCAAGTTTTTCCCCCTCTACCATCAAACCCTATTTTAAAATCGCGATATATTTATGTGACATTTCCATCTAAATCACCGAAGTTTAGCCATATTAAATAGACCTATCTATAAAAATTGTCTTTCATTTGTATGCATAAGAAATACGAAAAATCTGTTATATCAAAACAAATTAAATTTTAATTAATAATAAAATGAAAAAATAATTATTTATAGTTTCTCACAAATTGTTTGGTAAGGTTTGCACATCTTTCTTAAAAATTTTAGGATCTGAATCAGTAGCCTTGAAAGTCGCCGATTTCGTAGTTCAAGCATTCCAGACAAATCCTTTGTCAAATAAAAAGCAACCAAACCTTGGCGACTCTGCTCAAGATAGTTTCTCTACCGAAGAATCCTCGAAGGAAAATGATAATAATTTTGGCATTAATGAAAGTCCACATTTTATGTCACCGTGGCGACATGTGATAAAACTGTTTGGCCTTCAGACAAACCAAATAAGTGCAGTGGCTGTGAATGCTCTCATTTTCGTTGCGCAAATGGTAAAGAGTCATTAGTTTGCTAATTTAATGTGAAGTTAATAAATGTATGTTAAATAATCGATTTTTACAGATAACAACTTTCCTATCCGGCCCGAAACGGCCAAGTCATCAGCGTTCTGACGATCTCTCAGCTTGGATTTTACAAAAAAAGTCTAAGAAACTCCAAGATCTTATAGCTACAGCGAGAAATGAATCTTTATCAGGCTCTTTAGAAAATCTCATAACAGAACCATATGAAGACACTTCTTGTATTCGGCTTCTCGTTTGTAAAGTCACTCCATTCGTAAATAAAATGCAAAAAGCTGTGTTTGGTGAGGAAGTTATTCCAAATAATGGTATGCGCGGTTCAGACGTGTTTTACCGCTATCTACCGACAAAAGACGAAATTAGAAATAAGAGCGACATCTGTGAAGCTCGCTACAAAGCGTGTAATCTGAATGAATGATGTTTTATTATTTTTTAACATACTTGTCAATTTAAAAATTGATTTCATTACAATATTTTATATTAAATAATATTTGTATAACTTTGTTTTTTTTTATAATATTTTTAAAGACCTATTATTATTATTAATGTATTTATAATCTCGATGTGTTTTTGCATTTTGGTTTTTTATTTTAATGTTTCTAAACTTTAGTCTAGTTGCAGTAGATAATTGGTTCTACTACAAAACTTTCACGGCTGTTTTTATAATTTTTCAGTTATATTAAGGATTTGGTACTGCTATATGGTACCTGTATATTTAAAAGAAAAAATCAGATTTCAACTCAAAACGCGATTCGAGACGATTCGGTACTTCATAAGATCTAAATACGGAGCGAAAGTTTCGTTTTGGTAAATAATACTGTTCAGGTGATATTGAAATAAGTCCCAATTTTATATTATAACTTGAACTTTATAAATAAAAATCGAAATGTCATTTAATCGGTATGAAGTTTAAAAATTAATATTTCTTATAAAAACGCATATCAATCGACTAACAAATAAAACCTCATGAACGAGAACAAACATCTAATTAAAAGACTTTAAAGATTTCTTTCTAACCTGTTGGAAGTTATTTGTTATCAGAAAACTTAGTTCTAGTTAGTCTTATATCACTAAACTTTCTTTTCAAACAATTTCTATCGAGTACCCTGCGCGGTATTACCATGGGAGTTCCAGAATTGTCACTTAGTTATTCAAATGCCAGTCTACATAGAGTTACATAATAAAAGCCAATGACCGATGTATGACTGTCTAGTTTTTGTTTTTTATTCAATAATTACATCACTATTATCAAAGAACAAATATATTCTTCAAATAGATACTACTACATGTCAAACATAAAGATTAATAAACATTTTGAATATAAGGTTTCCTAAGTTATTCGAAACTAATGAACCGACTTTGGGTTTTTTCTGATAAATGTCTACGGTAATGATAATTTGGTATATAAACCTATTTATGAATTAAAGGAACTCTGTATTATTAAACCCAAAAATGATATTTATGTCATAAAAGTTGTATAGATTTATTTTATTAGTTGAAGTCTTAGGGTTAGAAAATATACTAAATACAAAAGTATTACTTAAACTAATGTTATTTTAATTTTTAGAATGTTGTCTTGAAATTTTGTAACTTTAGCTAATTAATGATTACGTTTACAATTCTAAAACCATTGACAATCAATAAAATGTCCATTGTCTATTGATTTTTTTAGTGTAACCAACCATTATTAGATGTATCTATTCACAAATGCTTGTACATGGTATACTACAGTGTGAATTAACTTTTTGTTCACTTGGAACACAAAGAGGTGTCCACTTCCTACCAAAAAGAATACAAATCTACACATAAACGTTTGAATTTTAACGAATGTCAATAATCAAGTTTGTTTCATAATAAAAGCTTATATAATAATTAGATAATATCAGATCGATGGACGAAGTGGGCAGCGAGTGGTATTACATAAGAATAGGTAGCAGATGCAAATATAACATCAATTTCAGCTAGCTTCAGAAAACGAAGTTCTGACAAAGACCATTGGCATTAAAATCGCCTGCTTTGTCGGCCTCAAATTCCACACACAACTTAGAAAGTTCTCTGTTTATTAAATTATTACAAAAAGAAACAAAATACAAAGATAATTTTTAGCTTAATTAAGCGTTATCAAATGTTTAAATCTCTACATGATTAAGTTTTTTTTATTTTTCTTAAACACTTAAATATTTAAGGCTCTGTATTATAACATTAACATAATATAATGAGGTAAAAAAACAGCCATTTATTTATAGTTATTACTAAAATTAGCGGTTATGTTTACAAGGTATATAATCAAGCTTTTATGTTAACCTAAAAAATACACGTGTTCCAAATTCTGTTTTACCTACTTCAAATGTTGATATAAACATAGACATTTTAACATTTGGGTACATCAAATCGGAGAAAGTGAAGCGGTTTTGGTCGCACGACCGACAGCTAAAGCCGAATTTAAAAACAAAAGTGCAAATTACGGACATTCACCTCGGAGTTAATTGAGAGCTATTACCACGTGTAGATTGGTACTTAGGAAGGAAAGCTCGCAACCGGAAACTTATTATTGATTATCTGTGACATTAATTTACCCGTTAGAAGGAATACCTAGTACTCTCTAGTAATTATTGCTCCTAGCAATTTATTTCTATGCCTTAGATTATAAAGAGGTTAGTTATAAACCACAATTATACTTTGCTCATTATGTTGGTATTTATTAAGGAACGGTAGTTTTGTTTGATAGATTACGGTTAAACTAGAAATATAAATAAATGCCTTGATACGGACGAAGTTTATCATGACGTAAAATTAATAAAAAAGTTCAAAATATATTATTATTATAAAAGTAAGTGAATTATGTTATATTATTTAATTACCAAATCAATTTTTAAGTTGGTATTTTCATATTTTAAGATACGTTCTGGTTCACATTTAGATCGAACTTCACTTTCTTTACTGCGACATCGTGTCTTTTCAACGTATCATTAAGAGAAAATAATAAAACGAATCATACATTAAGAATACAGTAAAAATAATACCTATATTTCAATATATTACTAAAAATATAAACAAGCAGAAGGACAAAGACGCAAGGCAGGCTTTTATTACTTTACCAGGTTTCAAACTTAGGTCCACCTCTTCCAAATAAAATATTCCATCGAAACTTAAAAGCGGCAAGTTTCTAAAGCATGCTATAAAAATATCAAATGGGATTATATACTAACAAGCCTCTATGATTAGAGGCAATTGGAATGCGCCGCGTCCTTGTAGGTCGACGTAACTAAAGGTTTGTCATTGCCTATTTGATATTCTGCTACACTACCACGAAACAAACTGCATTTAAAATGTTTGAACATACAATAATATGGTTAACAAAAGTCAATTGGTACATATTATATGTCGCCTCATTTTATTACGGTTATAAAAAATATTTACGAGTAAAATAATGAGTTCTTTGAGTAATATATTTACATCAATAATACCGGCTTTTAGACGTCGTCAGCGCGGAATAGTTATTTTTTTATTATTTTTATCAGTAAAACTAAATAAAGTTCTAAAATAAAATAGCCTAAGTTACTCTTTATTACATCAGCTATGTGCCAGTCAAAGTCTCGGCAAAATGAGTTCAGCCGTTTCAGAGATTAGCCGGAAAAAACAGATATAAACTTATAAAAATGGTAATTTGGTATCTGTACCGTGTAGTCATCTATATACAGTACACTTATTTCAATATGTAACAGATACTCCAATTTTATTTATTTATATTGATAATATAATATTTAATATCATTTTCTCTGTCATTTTTTTATTGTCGGCCCTTTTTTGATAACATACTTAGCCACCTTAATGAAATTAATTATATTTCGCGAATTCACAAATAAATAAACTTAAGCCAAAATGCACTCATTTGTATTTATTGGAATTCCACCCCTCTATAAAACATAGATTGTTCATACAAAACCCTCGCCTAATATATGAAAACATAATATGAGCATGAGGTTTGATTGTAGATTATTCAAGCCATGTATTGAGTCTGGATGGCGCATTACAACGAAAGCTAACATTTCGCCGCCCCACTGGCCCACTCTCCGAACCAGCGATAACATTTTTGTTTACATACGTACCTTCTATTCGTAAACGTATTTTTTAAACACAATTTTGAAAGTTATATGTCAATTTATCATACTCAACAAAAATAGCTTCGCGTCTACATATATTCAGATAAATAAAGTTTCTATTCACAATATTAAAGTTACCGATTTTTACTAAATGCCTAAATAACATTTTTTAAAATTCTGTCTGTCCATTTGTTCCGGCTAAATGCTAAAATGGCTGGACTGATTTTGACGGGACTTGCATGTGCAGATCGCTAATCTATGAAGGAGTAACTTAGGCTTTTAATTTACTTTTATTAATAAAAAATACTATTCCATGCGTAAGTAGTTGCGGGCAGTTACTTAAAATAATCAAATGTAAAGAGATGGAAATAAAATTTTATTTCAGAAAGTGTAATATATCTTACCACAAATTGAACCTTCTATGCCATAAAATCTTAAGCAGGTATTACCTATTTAAATTGCCACTTATCAGTCTAGCCTAACGGTCTATGAACCTTGCGGTTATAAAACTAAAGGAATTACAATTACATACACTGCAGCAAACTTGGAAATTATTGGCTTACAAATATAATCTATAGACATACAGACTTGACACAATTCCTAAGCAGTTCCGCCAGTTATGAAATGCTTTCCTCTTAGATCCGTTATCGAGAAAATTGTTGAAGAAAGTAAATATGACTATTGTTTACATTTTCTCGTCTATGTTTTTACTTGGGGTATATTGAATACATTATTTTATTTACTGCAAGATCTTTTATCGTATATTAAAAAATACACTACATAAATAATTACTAAAGTGTTTCACTGATGAATTTCCTAATTCTCTAAATTAAAAAATACCAACAGAGCCTAGCATAATACAGCCTAGTATTCGCTGTCATAAAAAGTAATCAAATAGACACCTATCACATACGAGTATATTTTGTTTAGTTCACTTATTTACGTTGTAGTACTGTAAAAAAACATTAACTAAATATAGAAAATTTATCTCTACTAATATTATAAAGCTGAAGAGTTTGTTTGTTTGTTTATACGCACTAATCGAAATTGAACGCGAGCGAAGCCGCTAGCAGAAGCATGTCTCGGAAACCGCTTGTTCTATTAGAAAAATTCTTTCAGTGTTGGATAGTACATTTATCGGGGCAGGCTATATTATATTTAAAAAAAATAGGAATCCTTATAAAATGTTCAATAATGTAACTCAAGGTGTAAATATTTTATATATCAATGCATTTAACAATCCTAAATTAACTAACTTCTTTTAGCCTACTTGCAAAAAGAAATTGAATTTTTCACGTAGTTACTTTTTATGATACAAAAAATATATATCCTATATATAGTCCTATATAGCAATAAATATATATAGTCCTACGTCGGAAATATCAATTTCGCCAATCTCAATGGTTTTTGTAAAGTTTTATTATTATTAAAAAAATACACTTATTAAAAAATTATAATAACCAGTTACATATTATTGGCCGAGAGACGAAAAAGTTTGAATATACGGAAGAAAGTATGTTTATATAGTCACATACAGATTTTAATATTAAAGACTAAATAATTTTACTTAACACTATGCCTACAAACCTGCAAGTGTACCTCGACCCCATCATCAACTGCTAATATCTAATGATACGAATAGTCTTTATAAGTTTGATAGTCTTCGTAAACAAGAAAGCTGCTCGCATTCCAATTTTACAGTTATCAATGTCAAACATGCAAATTGACAAATATAGGCTCATAGGAGCCGACTGCGCTGGTTTAGCCTTCGAAGCTAGGTGTAAATTATAGAAATTTAGAAACTCCGAACAGGTGACCACTTTAAACTTTAAAAGCATTCACTTAGTTTCATATTCCCTAAGAGCGAGCAGTACTGTATATTTCAATATTTATTATTAAAAACAAGATTCAATTGCTTTCCCAAAAGTACTGATTCTTGGTGAGGTATTATTTAAGATTTTGTTTAAATACAAACATTTCCTACTAAAATTGACCATGGGTTTCCACAATTTTATTCCGTACAGTAATATTTTTTCTTAGCTTATCTAATAAAAACGGTTCAGCCGTTTTGAATATATATTTAAATAAATTGTATTTTTTTATACGTACCGTATTTATTTTCGCGTGCACCAGGGAAAAGCTGATATTTGGATATTACAAACACAACCTTAATTCATCCGTTGGTGTCTAAAATGAACGTAAACGCATATTTCTAGTACTGTTATTAAAGTTCGCTCAATCCTGATCACCACACAACAAACAAACATTCAAACATATCCTAAAATGGTATAAACATTATCTTTTTGTATCGTATAGAGAAGCGATATAAGAAATCTTTTACTGATGATGCCTCTTCATACTTGAAGACTAGATAGTAGCTCTGAATAGTCGGACGACTTGCCCAACCAAGCTCATTAATGGAAAAGTCGTTAAGCGCAGCTCTCGAAAAATAAAAAGACCGGCAGCAGAACGTCAGTAAATAAGTGATTTTAGACGGTTAAGGACTAAAGGTTGGCAACGTGTCTCCTAGATATCCTGGTCTTGAAAGTGTTCATGGTCGACAGGAGGAAGAACTGCATGTTCGTTTGCCTTTCTATTCTATGAAAAAAAGGTCTTCGGCGGCCTTGCTGCCGGTCAACTCTCATATGTTTCATAATCACAACTCTTTTTTCTCAGCAAAGAGAGAAACAGAAGAATACCTACGTCTTACATAATAACTGCCGATATAATTAAAGTAAAAGTATACGATTTTATTTTTTTCCTCAATCAAGATAATAATTACCGTAGAATATTTTATTGGTCCAAGATGCCGCTTGGAATTCCCCGAAAAAGAAAGTTGTTGACTCATAAGCATGTATTATGTTGTATTATTGATCTCAGATGTAGTCGGCAGTGTAAGCCAGCTCATACAAAGGATCGAGAAATTTCTATTTTTTAAATGTCAAAACGTGCCTACATCACAAAATACTGGTAATAATAAGCGTTAAATATCCAATTAAAACTGTAAAAGTTAGAACCTTCTTACTTACGATTTAAATCTTATGTCATTAGTTACAACCTGTACAAGTGAAAAGATTTGCTCGATTTTATATCGCACGAGCAGTGGAATTAATATACCAAATTTCTGCTCAATTTGATACCAAGAGTGGTCAAAAAACGGCATTCTAATTTCAAATGAAAAAAAAACTATGCAAGTTTCTTTATGAATAACAACGCAAGCTATATTCTTTTAGTTAATTGATTTCAATTGTTTTCCCGTGAAAATTCAATGAAAAGCATC
The DNA here is from genome assembly GCA_025727935.1 of Hebomoia glaucippe. Classification (NCBI taxonomy): domain Eukaryota; kingdom Metazoa; phylum Arthropoda; class Insecta; order Lepidoptera; family Pieridae; genus Hebomoia; species Hebomoia glaucippe. Next base: position 11,292,524 of record JAOSYY010000001.1, on the reverse strand, counting down.
TTAAATTACAATCACATTGTAATGATAAAAATTCGCATTATCTGCTATGTATACGTAATGATCTTCTGATATCTAAATATAGAGTGTAAAAATTAAAAGCTTCCATAACAGTTAGCAGACCAACAATGAAATGAATCATTGTTTTGGTAAGCATGGAGATTCTTCACTTTCGCTCAAGGCCTGCATCCTCGTGACTCACAGAGACTGAGTTCACTTATGTAATATGACTTTGTTAATTTTGATCAAGCTTAAAACATAACGCCGGAATTTAGATGGCCTTTCTAGGACAAGGTCAAAAACTTTACCAAAAGAGATCTTTACATTTTTATACGTTTGGAGAGCAAGCGCGCTTATATACAGTTCACCTGATGGTAAGCGATTCCTGTCGGCGATGGACATCTCCAAGATCTAGGAGACGAATTGCCAACCTTAAGCCCTTAGCCATATTACATTATTTGATAATTTTCTATTACGAAAACTACGTCACATTAACTCTTTAGTTTGATAATTCACTAACGTTTTAAGTACTGAAAACATAGAGGCAAAAATAAAATGTTTTTTTTTATATTATTTATTTTGATATTAGTTATCAAGTAGAATAACGATATTATACTAACATAAGAATAATTGAGATACTGGAAATACCTATAGTAAATGATTTAGTGGTACCAAAGATGTATTATGAGGATGATTGGCTCGAATTGTGTGTCGACAATGGAATTTGATTTAGTGATATAGTGGTTTAGTTCAATCCCTCCTCTACAAAAAAACTAATAATAGATAGGCATATATCTTTTCTGACGATAAGTGTCATTGAAAATTATTATAACCTTTTTACAAAAAAAGGGAATTAAAACAACCATCAAAATCACATGTATCACTAAAGGACGGATTTCAATGCATTCGGATATTAATCTCAGACACAATGGATTTCGTTATTTTTTACGTTAGACTGTACTATGAAACATTACTTACGTTTATAAACATTTTTGTTATCAAAACTGTAGCTTTCGTCTAGATGTTTAGGATTTCCGATGTTTTTATACCTGTAACAGTAAAAAAATTTTAATATTTTTTTTTATTTTCAAATGGCACATTTATACGTAGTTTAAATGTTTACAATCATTTATACATAAAATAAATAGAAATAGAGTGTCTGTACATTCAATTCATTTGTTCTAAAAATAATATAATCGACGAAGATAGTGCATCAAGCGAAACCGCGGACAAAAGCTGGTAATCTTACAAAGAGTTGTTGCATGTTAATGTCTTATAATAATAACATCGAATAATATAATCTATTTAAAAGTAATTCTTCATGATCCTGCTAACACTAAATGGTGGTTCGTTACCTCGACGATATTTTGACATACATTTAAGAGGTTTAAATAACCAGTATATATCTATACTTAATATTATAAAGCTGAAGAGTTTGTGCGTTTGTATGAACGTGCTAATATCAGGAACCACTGGTCCAATTTGAAAAATTATTTCAGTGTTGGATAGTACATTTATTGAGGAAGGCTATAGATTATATATTTAAAAAAAATAGGGATCCTTTCTAAAAGTCCAATAATTTAATCCAAGGTGTAAAAAAACTGTAACAAGCGCTAGACATACCCTTTCAGTTAACTTACCCAAGATAAAATCATCCATACTTTAACTTAAATAGAAACTTTCACAATATTTAAAGACCCTCATTAGCACTAATTAAAAAATTTAAAAGCTCTTAAAATTAACGATCGACCCCACAATTCAGTGCAGACGAATGACCTGCAAAAAAATATATTAATTTGCCACGAACTTTATGTAAACCATGGGAAGTCAATGTATTAGGCCATCGCCTTGCTCGTATTTTCCACGAGAACCGCGACGACTTCTGAGAAAGCTCTAACAATGCCATCAATTGTTTGTGATATAGTGAAAATATCATAAAGTATGTTAGTGTCATTGCCTATGTATTATCGTTTGATGTCTCAGTCGTATTAGATGGATTTTTTTGTGCGACACGGAGGCAAACGAGCATACAGTTGATAAAGCGATTGCTATCATCCATGGACACCACCAAGATCAATGTATCTAGAAGACGCGTTGCCAACCTTAAGGCTTTAGCCATATTACATTATTTTTGGCGTTGTGATGTTTTTGCAGCCGCGGCCTTATTAATTTTTATTTCCAGTATTCGGAATATTTATATGTTGATAACATGTGTCGTGGGTATTTATAAGAACCTCAACATGTTTTACTTCAACCCAATAAACTCTTTAGTATAATTTCATGAAATTCAAAGTACAAGTTAATCTTATTTTATTTTAGAAATAATTTAGGGTGCTTTCTTTGGAACTAAATGAAAAATTAATTAATTTAAGGAAAACTTATCACCTTTGCTTGAAAACGCAAAATGGCATGACACCTACGAACGCACGACTTCAAAAACTTGGGTGTTGTTCTGTAATTCTTTAGGTATGGTAGACTTCTTCAATGTCGAAGCGACTTAAATCTTCCAGGATTTCCGTGATCCATTTAGCCATGTTGCATCTGGAACAAAAGAAAATCTTTATCATCACATTTTTTAGAAATTGGCTAGTTTCGTAATAATCATAGTGGTTCCTATAATTGAAATGGGATTATTTGAATATAGAACGTATTTAGACAAGCTGGTAGTTGCGTGCATTGTAGATACGCACTTTATGCAATAGCATATAAATTTAATACTTGTACCTAAATTAGGCACTCCAGCGCCTATATGCAATAAACACGACTGATAACAGGGCCGATCGGTCGTCCTTGGCAAGGACCAAGGGGACCAGTGCCTGAACAACGGGATGGCTGACATACGGGCCAGGTAGCACAGTTAGCTGATGCCAGAACTGGGTCATCTTATATATATCTGAAGTTCAAGGCGCCACACTCATTGCAAGTCAGACCATCGCACGATACATACGCACTTTCACCGGTGACGATAGCTACCTCGTGGAAGACAGTGTAGTGATTTTAGTGATAACCTAATCGGAGAACAAGGTAAGAGATTTTCGTGTAATTTTCCTGGAGTGCAAGTGAAAACGTGCGAAGAAAAGCCTGTGAAAGTTACTGGACGGGATGCAAATTTCTCGTGGCGTGCTTTGAGTCCTTTCATTCGTGTTTCACTAGTGGCATCGGCGCAAACAGTAGTGAATATATTGGGTTAAATTATATCTGAATTTTAAAAATTTTTAAGACGATCTTTTAATCAGCAGGTACTACTACATATTAATAGACACAAATTAAGGCAATATGTTTAAACTTTGAACCCGCATCTCTAATAAACGAATCGCAACATAAATGTAACACGAGCTTGCAAATTACAATTTTTTAAATATTAATATAACTTAGAACTTCAGTAAAATCGCAGTGTTTTAATACTCAGTACTTTTTAGTTACAGTTTTTTCCAGGAACAAGCTTCAATTATTTAATTTGCATAGCGTGTGTCTAAAAAAACTTTTCGATCAAGGAAGGCACTTACGAGATGTCAAAGAGCGTAATGAACGAAAAATTCTTTAAAATATAAAATATAAACATCATTTTTTATAATAAATTAATGAGACATTAATTTTAAAGTAATGAAAAAGAAGAATATTTCCTAAAAATAAAGAAATTCATTTATTTCAATTTGTTGATCGTTTAAAAGAAAAATTTGGCTCAATAACAGTAACTGATTCCAAGTGAAAGCTTAAACACAAATTACCGTGCATAATAATGAAAGCCAACAAAAGCTTTACGTAACCTAACAAACAGCTTTTTACTATTTTTTGTGATGCACTCGATATGAACGAAACTATAATTTCAATACAATGGACCAGCAAAATAAATAAAAAAACAAAACATATATTAGTCACGAATTCTCTACAGCTATTAAGATGTCGTCAACATTCGTTCTGCTATTATCTACTTATGTACTCACATGTAAATGAAAACCTTCACTTTCTAAAATGTGAAAACGTATTGGAACCCTGAATTAGACTGGGTCTTGAATAAAACAAAGATTTATTGTCCTGCCGAAATATTGGGCAGAGTAAATAGGTACTTGTTGTTATATAGAGGCTTTATACTTTGCAATAGAACGAAATATATTCAATCAAATATTGATATTTTGTAAAAGTTTCAACTTTCTTTACATTGAGTATTGATTCAATAAAAAATTCAATCTTTTCATTCAAAGTTATTACTAGTGTTAAAGTCAAAATACTATTCCAATATAGTCTAGATAATATAATCTAACACCGAGAAATGGGTAAATACAACACTGGCCCATGTAAATTTTCCGGCAAAATAAATACTAGCACTTGAAGCTATAAATTGTATCCGTATAATATCGCTGTTACTTTGCAATCTTAACGGTTTACGGTTGTAATTACTCCAGTCCGTAAATGGAGCAGAACTAACATTTTCTTTATGAAAATTATTAACCCAAGTTCAAGGGAACATCTTTCTTTTAAATAAAACGGACTTAGCTATAGTTTGTATGCTTGAATTATATACTTCATAAACATACCTAAAATCTACTACCTTTTTTCGACTTTAGTCCGTATAATTTCATTGCTCTTATGTCATGCTTAAACAAATTTCAGCTGTTAAAAGTCATTCAACGTCTTCGATGCTTATAGTGTCGAAGAAAGTCTGTCGGAATGGTCAATACACTCGCGTGCCACTCACAATTTCTCATACCAACATACAAATTACATTTAAGTACAAACAATTACGACATAATTGTGTAACGATATTGACAGAAATTAGTCCTACTTTATAAAAATCAAACTTAAGACAAAAATAGTTCACTGATTAAACTTTCTACACCAAGAAAAATGTGTCGATAAATAAACTTTAAACGATTATATACAGATTAAAAATTGTCATTCTTTTAAAATGCTTGACAATAATCGAATTGTTCACCAAATCTTCTCAATTTATCGATGGTCATAAATCATTTGAAACCAATCTTATCTCACGTCCACCTTATGAATAGGCATCTCATGGATGGATTATTACGAGTCGTTTTATTAATACCCAAAAAACTTTAAGTGAAAGTTCTGACGTTGTGAGAGGTCCAGTCATTCACCGGCGGTATTGAGTAACCAACACCTTTCAAACAAAATTATAGGTTATTCACTTGCATCCTGTATGAAAAAATGAAAACGAGTCCACGGCTGTTCATAATGACATTCTACTTGAGAAAGCTGTTACTATTACGAAATTAGAAGAGACGAAACTTTTTAAAAATTTTAAATAATGTCAGTATACATGTATATTGTAGTTAATAGGAAATAATGACAAGCGTGTTACAGGAAAATTCGCTACGCAACTGTTTACCAATTTCTGACACGATGTAAATCGTGGGCTTGTAAAATATAATATGCGTTAGAATCGCGAACAGTAGCCTATTAAAATATCAATTGATCACGTACATCTCGATTAACAGTTCGCTTAATCGAGAACATTAGAGCAAAGTAACGGTTTGAGAAACGCACGCATCCATACATTGCATTTGTAGATCATTCAATGACATTCCTTGCGTGTTTTTATAAAAACCATTGGTCTAAATACAATATGGTTGAATCATGGCGATTGATCTTTTAATTATTAAAATATTTACTGCATAACATGAGATATTAAGGTTCATAACACATAGGTTTGAATCTAATTTCACGAATTGTCAAATATCCTTATTAAGTGTGAGAAATAATTTATTTACTTGGATAGTTTAAGTTATTAGTAACAATAACACAATTTTTGAATAATGAGCTTTTAAACAAAAAACAAAAAAATACTTTAATGATGATCCACTCGTTTAAAAACTAAGATGGCACAGACATATTCGCTAAACTCACACCCTTCTATATACGTCGAGGTTAAAATAACTACTTCTAACCCGAACAGCATTATAATGTCCACATAGAAAAACGTAACAAAGTTTAATAATATCACACAATGTATTTCTAGTGGTATTGAATATTAACGAATAAATAATTATTTATAAAATCGTGGTAACATCCGCGTGCGAAACACGCATTGAACACAAACGCGGTTTTAGAAAGCGGACGTCGCTAGGCTAGTCATCGAAGAAGCGAAAATACGCCTAAAGTGCTCAATATAAACTTATATAAAACTGGTTATATACTTTAAGAGATAATTGCATCACTTATGTAATTAAATAAATTCCATTCAAAATTGCAAGAAAAATATATTTAATTTTAATAACAGCTTATATAAGCCCTTTCGTTATTACATATGTAATTTACGAAGCTATTTACTTACTGTTTTGGAATCATGTATTGAGATTTATCAATTGTTATCCAATGACAGGTGAAATTATCACTTTTCCATTACGAATTTCCGTTTGAAAGTTATGGCTGATCACGGCGTACTATCAGGTTCAGCCTTCGCTCCGAAATTAGAAAAACGTCAACCTTGCACGGCACTAGCACATACGACGATTCTTGCTTTCACCTATCGCCATGTTTGCTTTGCCCAGCTTTACTCGTTCTGCTTAGACCCGCCTCAATAACTTCTATTAACATGCTACATCGTATTTAAGCGTCAAATCAATTATTCACGTTTATTAACTTAATGCGCACGTGAAACAAAAACAAAAATCGAAAATTGTTAGAAATTAAAAAAATCTATATCACTTTAATAAATTTGTGTCAAATAATTTTTCGATGTACCATATGCTTTAATTAAGAACCGAAAGATAAACTAAAGTTACGATTGATCGATTAAAAACACCTCTCTCTTCGTAACGTACTTTTTTCGATGAAAGATGGACAATTTCGAATTTTTGTCGATTACATCGAGTCTTACCTGCAAAATATTGATTCAGTAACAACGCACGGATGAAACAGGTGAATTCTTAAAGTGCCGAAAGTAAATCTTAAAAGGCATCAATCGCAGGCTTCACGCGGCGCTGGCACACCAGTACACAAGGTTACTGGGTCAACGCGGCGTATTAATTCAACCATAACGCGTTATCACTTTCTTCCAAAATATTCAATAACGTAGTAATAATAAACTATATATAATTAAAGTGAACTAGAAACAAAAAAATCAAAACAATTTGCAGAACAATAGTATAATCAACATAATTAACGTGAAAATGTTAATTTGTCGTGCGTTGCAAATTTTCATATTCAATTTCCTGCTTTCTCCGACCGAACTCTTCACACGTTTATCGGAATGCGTGAGAAACGACGCATTGTATTTTCGGGAAAGCATATAAGACAACAATTTCAGAAATAAGCGTCTGTTATTACACCGAGTAATGTAGCAAGGCATACATAAAACATAAGTATAATTCTACTTGCGACGGCAAATTTCTCCTGAGAGAATCTCGACGGACGCACTGTCACCGAGGACCGGTAAAACGCGACAAACATGTTTCATATAAAAACTTGTAAATACATAACGTATAACGAAATATGGTCAGCAATTAACAGTTTCATAGTTAACAAAGCCATCGAAATATACTGCGAGTGTGGCCCCAAAACATTATGTTCGTGAATCTCTTATACGCGTCTATTTACGAAGCTAATACGAACCTATTAACGCAGGTGCGATAGGTGACATCCAAACTACAGTTAGCGAAGACCGGGTCACCTGTATTCTTTATTGTCGGTCAAACCGCTAACACACTTCCATACCGGATAGGCGAGAAGAACGCGCCATTCCGCCTTGTAAATAATAGTTATAATCGATATGCATTTTTGTGCTACTTCCAATAGAAAGCTACATTCTCAATTTGGTTACTTAAATAATAAATTCAAGACACTAATGATACTAGTCAAGTAATTATTTTAATTGAACGAACATCCTCTAATTAGTTTCAACATCCTCGTAAAATGTGAATGCGACGTAAGGGGCCACTTTCTATAAGCAGTACCAAACACAGGCAATCAATCTGCGCGAATCGCTCATCAGAACACTTTCTAATCGCCGGCGTCTGAGTGAGAGCACACTTAAAGTTATAATATATCGTCATTTAATATCTGTTCTTATGGTTATTTTTTATATACGTACCTCTACTTTGCCAGCAGGATGCATCAAAAAGTGGCAGGATGGGCGCTTTTGGCCCTTATCAGCTCATCAACTATTCTTCACACGCTGGCATATCCTCAACATGCACCCCTCATCTCACAGGTATGATATAGATATTATAATTCTGGCTATACTATACCATAGACTACATAAAGGGACAGTAAGCCAATTTTTATTTCACTTTTCCGACTTCGATCAACATTTAGGCTTCCGAATTATTCAAAAATTGGATCAGAAAGTCTAATTGTAATATATTATATAAAGCAAGGCTACAAATTTTCGATGAACAATCAGTGGGTCGATAGACAGATTAGACTAAACGTAAGGTGACAAACTTATTTGTATTGCAAACAAATCTTTTACCGTGATTTAAATATTTCTAGGCCACCAGCAACGTGAGAACACAAAACCCCCAGTATTACAGCAACTCGTTACCTCTGCCGCACGAACAAATAGCACAAGAGCGCAAGTTTGCTGAGAAACCAAATGCATTAAAGAAAGTGGCCCTCGATGACATCGACGAAATACAAAACAATTCAATTTCAGATGGCGGCTTCTCGTGGTCAAATATGTTGGGTAAGTAAATTTTAGTGGTAAACTGCCAATAAAATGTTACACGAATTTTTTTTACACTTAAAACCAAATTCACTAAAGAAACTGCGAACATTCCAGGAATGGTAATGCAGATGCTTTTCAATCCTGGAACCACCGGACCCAACAAGAGCGACACTATTGACACTGATTCTGTTGCGCCTTCGCCATGGGCTAATCTTCTATCCATGGGTCTTAAAATTTTAACAGCTATCCTCGGCGGGGGAGCCTCTAGCGACGGAATTGACAAAGTAGACAACGGCAACTCCCCAATGCAGGTAAGGTTATTCAATTTACGAACGCATGATCACAATTCAAATGCAATTTACATGTTCTTGTATAAAAAGAGCAATCATCAATACACGACTTATACGATGTATCATACTGATCCACTAACAACGATGTAGATATGCATAATTTTTATACCTTTGCTATTAAGTATTTATTGGCATTCGATTTATTTACATGAAGCACCTTCATTGTATTCCTCACCTTGAAGTAGTAGGTGTCTCCATAGTTCTATAACGTTATCCAATCGCACTTCAGAATATTCTCAAAGTTGCAAGACGAGTTTTCCTGCTTTGAGGCGGTTCTGAAATTTGAATGTAAATAGAAAAGTTTGGTTATGGATATGGTTTCGCTTCTCGCTTGCTTCAGAGTATTTTGGCTGCGGTTCTGTCGACGGTGCTCGGTGCCAAAGATCCCGATCAAGTCGCCTCCATGGCAAAGCAGGCTGGAGAGGTAGGCGACCTTTCCTTCCTACCCTACATTACAAATTTCCAATCATAATACATTCATGTAGTTAGTCGCTAAAATACAGCACTTAATATAAAGCGTTTTGTTTCCTTTAAAACTCTTGTTCATATTTATTTTTCTATTACATAGTTTATCAACATCGTAGTCAATCTTCTGGATGCTCTCAAGACATCTTTCTCGCATCGATCCCTGACAGCGCGTTCTATGGGACGTAAAGACTCAGTTAGTGACGCAGCTCTTGCCGGAATCGCTATGATGAAAACTTACGTGAGATCCTTTGGAACAAACGATGACAAATGTCTTCAGAAATACGTTTGCGATGCAAACAACGAATGTTCAGCCGATATTGGACCTAAAAGCGTCTTCTGCCAACTCGGAACGTAAGTATTCGAACTTTCGTTGTCATTTAAATGATTTCACAAGTAGACTACTCTAAGGTCTAACTTCATGTATCTTTACAGTTACGCTGCCAGCTTTGTCTTAGAAAGACAATCGGCTGGCACATTCCAACAATTCTATGAGGCTGGACGTCGCGGCCGCTCTGGTATTGACTGCCGCGAATTATATCTTCAATGCAACGAAGTGTAACTGATTCGGCAATTGTAAACAGTAAAAAACGCCACCAAATCGCTTTTACATTAAGCACTACTGTAGATATTCAACATTTTTAAAGACTTTTAGTAGTAGACGAAAATAACAAAACACTCGTTCAAAATTTCTTATAAAAATACTACCTATTCAAAATTTTCAGACGTGTATACTTAATGTGCAGGCTATGTTAGAACCTTTTCACCCATCGCAATGGATAAGAAAGTTCTCATAATTTATTTAAATTATTTATTTATTTAATTAACTTATTTCTAGAATTAGTAACTTAGACATTTTTAAATTCCACAAAAATGTATGTACCCCAGTGAAAACTTAAGTCCATTAAAGTAATACAATAAAATTGGAAAAGAATTTATAATAAAAATCCGCCAGTTTATATTTTGTAATTATTAATGACTGATGTTATAATTGTGTGATATGAATAATTATTTATATCACCTCATAGTTTTAGTATTGTGTATATTTTGTGATTGTATGATTGAGGACGTCCTTGTGTGATTGTGATTGTAAAATAAAGAAATTAAAAATACTATGGTATTTTATTAGAAAGACTCATTAGAATCGTAACAATATGAAACGTTATCGTCGATTTTTAACATTTCCCGAACCTAGCAGCCTTAAAAAGCAAAAAAGTTGCTAGCATATAACATAATTTATAGATTTTTAACTAATTTATAGAAATATTAGATAGATCTTTCTATTTAAATAAGCTAGAAATGTTAAGTTTGAAAGTTTTTTTTCTTCTTAAAAAAAGCACTTTTTTCCTTGGTAAGTAAAAGGTAGACATTTTAAAATTTCCAATTTGTATTCAACTAAGGTGGTTCAATACAATTTTGGACCGAACTAAGGAATTAAACTTCAAACTATAATATAATAGTAATAAAATATGAATACTATTATGTTAAACATCGTAAAGAACTACAACTGTTTTTTTTAAACATCACAACTTAACAGAACAAAAGCGCATTAATATAAGTTTAAGTTATTACAATAAACAATACAGATTTTTCTTTTAGTATCTCATTACTCGCTTCTATATAAAAGATAAGAGATTTTACATGTCACTGAGTGTCAAGTGGTGATTCCGTTATTCATTCTTATAGTCTTGACACATCTGAAGCACATCAAAACAATCAGAGCGTACGAGCAAGGTTCAGAAGGAATATGCAACGCACAACTCAGTATTCTCTAGACATTGGGTATAGTGACAATTTGTGATGGAAAATTTAATCTCGCACATGGGTATAGGACCGAAGCAAATGGCAGAAAGGTAAATCTCTAATCTAGTGTAAAAAATAAGATTAGAATTCGCATGAAGGAAGGAAAACGAATATATATCTAAAAATCTCTGCAAGACACTCCGGACTAAGTTAACAAGGAGTTTCGCTTTAGTATAAAACACGTTGATGTTAGGTCAATATTAAAATGTTTAGTTATAATCTCTGATTCTCAACAGATACGCGGATTATCCCGTTTCTCATGAACAGCAATTTTATTACACGTATGAGCCAGCGACTGTTTCCCAGGGCCACCCTTCACCTTCAAAACCGTAAGTATTTATATTATTTTTTATATATAAGCCGCAGACAGGCCAACTGTGGTTCATTAGATTGATTGAAGTAATAATATAGGATATTTGGGAACTGCTCCCGAAAACGAAGACGGTTGTTATTACTAATGACACCTTTGATAAAGGAACGGAAAAAAATCGATCCTAACTAAAAAATCACACTTTTAACACTTTTTATTAGCATTATTTACGCTCCATCATAGAAGTACAGCTAAATGAAACGATAGTTTCATAAAAATACTTTACATTACTAAAAAAAAAGAACCAGCAATGAAGCATAACAAAAACAGCTGGACTAACATGATGGAGCGAAATAACGCTAATAAAACGTTTTAAAAATATATCTTTTTTTTTTAGTGAGGATCGAATTTTATTCCGTTCCTTCATGAAAGATGTCATCACTGCTAGCCCTTGTCTTCGCTTTCGGGAGCAGTTACCAAACACCCTGTATAGTCAACTGCCGTCAATAATTCTTATTGTATGATGTCGACACATTTTTTTTGTTATTGAGCATTCGGAAATTCATAACTGATTTGAAACCGGAAATACAGTTCAAGACAACTATCAATCGTAACATCAATTATTCACTTTTCACGGCATTTAAAAAAATAATTGTCTTTTCAGCCACTACGGGAGTGGACATAAAAGCAATGCCGCAATGTCCGCATTGACGCTTCTAGCATTTCTATTCTTTTTGCACATACTTCAGCAATGCATAAAAGATCACATGACGGCCATGAGCTCATCACCAGTAGTGATAATGTCCGCCGGTAAGGACGGAAATGATGTTATTGGAAAAACATCACCAATAAAATTAGACAAAGCGGGTATGACAAAAACCGATGTCCCGGAAGCTGGCGCAAATATAGACTACAAAAGTGACTCGAATAACGACAAACGTTTAATGAAAATACAAACAACAGAACGATTTGACAACGTGCAAAAATTTAAAACCATTTATAAACGCGACGGTCATCAATATTTTGCAGATTTTGTAAATGATGAAAAATAAACAAATTTTTAACCTCCGTACAACACATCAACTTAAGAAAATAAATATTAATTGTAATGTAATAAAGGAGTTAGTAAAACAAAGATATTTCATTTCTTAATTTTTTATTATCTATTTTTTTTAAAGATATCGTAAACTAATCTGAGATATGAAATAAAATTATGAGTGAACGACAGTTTCAATTATAATCTTTTTTTTCATCCTAATTACAGAAACATTTTTATATTCTTGTACAAAGTGTTAACAAATATAACTTTATAGATCAAGAACAACATAGCCTTAATCCAGGTAGGCAACGTTTTCTTGCGCAATTTTCGCTCCCCAATTTAAAATAATGTTCATTCTTTGTAATATTATTGCAACAATAAACTACAATACCACTACCTAAATAATAAACTATTGTACATCTTATGAAGCAAATAAAGAAGACATTATTTAACAAGGTCCTTCAAACTTATGAAATATATATCTATCTTGTTATCAAATCTAGAAATTGCTTTTGTCAATTCTTAACTATACGTCATTCTGAACTGTGCGAAGTCTAGTACGTTAGACACCAGCCTGCAATGAGTTGCCTTGCATTTTTCAGGATAATAAATAACGAAATTATCATATTTTTAGGCACATAAGTTAGCACATATGACGTCACATTGGATATTTAAATTTAAAAAATAATTATTGCACACCTTCACTTCCGTAAAAGATGTTTTTAGCTTTTTCTATATGAAGCGTAAACAGAGACTTACCATGTTTCACTTTATAGTAGGTGATACCGCTACACAACATATTTTTATTTTGAACGTTCATAAATTTAGACTGAAGTCGAAAGGCGCATTAAATGCCACAGTCTTTCAATTTATGGAGTGGCACGTGATCTGTACTATATTTAAATATATTTTTAAGAAATTCCTCCCACCCCATATTCAAAACTTTGCCAGACGTACGAACAACGCGAATGTTAAAATTTAACGTTACACCAGGTGGGAATCGAAATCGTGACCCTAATCGATTTAGGCATTCATCCATCACAGCAGTGGGCATGTCAAAGCCCTTCCAAGCAATGAAATGTTTTCTATTTCCACAATAAAAAGTAGTCTGGTCAGTTTAATAAACTTTGTTTTAGTAACGTATACACATGTTAAAAATATTTAATTGCGTTTAACGCGCTCTATATATTTAGTCTTAGTAAGCGCGCTAGACCCCATAGTGGGATCA
>JAOSYY010000001.1:11258042-11276148 GCA_025727935.1 Hebomoia glaucippe | reverse complement strand
TTTCTAAAGCGAAATAGCCTATATGCGTCTCCAACCTCATCTATCTCTCACAAAATTTTTAAAAATAATGAAAACTTCAGACTACAAATTATATTTAATAACCATCACAATCACTTTTGATTCAAACAAACAAAGAAGACGCATCAAAATCAACCCATTCGTTTAAAAGCAACAATGTCACAGACAAAGAGACATACCTATCAAATAACAGCCCTCCATTTGCTTAGAGTATTAAGAAAAGCTAACTAATTTACAACGGTAAAAGTACATACTATCTTTCCAGTTGAATCTCTCTCCTCAATTTCACCTTCTTGCATGAAATAATCATCAATAGACATTATTCTTACAGCATTACCGTGCTCAGCTTCTCTGTCTCTAATTAATTTAGCTAAATATGATTTACCACTACCAGGAGGACCTGAAAACAATAATTCAAGTTATAAACTTAATACTCAAGTTCTATGACATAATAATGAATGTAGTTACTTGTTTTTATGATAACTATATAACAACTACTTAAAGGTCATGTTATTGCACCTGATAACCATGTTAAAATATAATTATCAATAGTGATCTGTCCAATTATGCATTCCTACAATTTACAAACAGCACACAATCTCGATATTTTAATATACTCCAGATATTCCTACCATAAATGTAAGACTAGAAATTTTACGGGACCCAAATCACATGCTTATTCAACTAAATATAGTTTCAATTCCCAAATGGAGTATGAAAATTTTTATTAATTAAATTTAAAAATAAGTTAAACAAAGTAGTAGTTAAAGCTTTTAAAAAATTATTCAAGTGATACTAGCACTTTCGCGTGATTTGCTCTTAAACAAAATTTGGAATGATATGATTATATATTATTATGAAAACGTAGTAGAAAATACTAGAAACCCAACCCAGCGATCATGTATGAGAAATTTAAATAAATAAACGATTTTTGATGTCATATACATATGATAGCTTTGTCCAGTTTTGTTTATTGAACAGGAAATTACCTCTTAGAATAATGACAATCTTCTGAGGCCTCATACTCCTGCCAGGTTCTTCTAATAAATCATCAATCATAACAATATGATGAGGTTGATTTCCCACTTTTTTACCCTTCTTTGAACTTGCATCACTGAGTTCTATACTATGAGAGCGCTTTCTGCTTTCTTTATCACAACTATTACTTTGATGTCTTTCCCTATCTTTATCTATATACCTTCCAGTATCTCTATCTCTAATATCTAACTCCCTCATCCTATCTCTACTTTCATCTTTTTCTCTACTGATACCACGTTCTTTGTCCAAATCTCTTTCCCAACCGTAATCTCTACCTGTGTCCCGACTTCGACCGAGATCTCTTTCCCTAACCATTTCTCTATCACGCCCAAAATCTCTTTCTCTTACATCCCTAATAGTGATAAGTTCTCTTTCTCTATCTCTATAAAAATCTTCACGTCTATGAAACCTGTCACGATCATCGTGTCTTCTGCTATCTAAACGTTCTTCAATTCTAGGTCTTTCTTCGCGGAAGCCATAGTGATCATCACGTAGTGGCGGTCTTTGTTTATAGTCATCATGAACATTATCTGGGGGCATTCTCCGATCGTAATCCCTCGAGTACCGATTACGGCTATTTTCCTTTTCAGAAGTCCGAGGTTTTCTTACATACAGATCATTTACTTCCTTTTCAAAATCTCTCTTTTTAATATCTTCATCTTTTGACTTGTGGTCGTAGTCAAATGTGTGCACAGGTTCAATAAATCCACGAGCTGAAAGTAAAAAACATTGTGTTTTTAATGAAACTGAATCAAAAATGTAAAAAAGCAGTTCGAAACAACCCTTATTGTTATTCAAATATGTATTGTTATATCACGATAATTTTGTACTACCATTAACTAATTAAAATAAGATATAATTTATGTATAGTAATTTAAATAATTCAAGAAGTCAAAAAGGAACTATATAAATAATTTCGAAATGTCATGGCTAATAAAACACCACTGTATTACTTTGTTACTTTCAAATTTTATTTTATTTAATTATTATTAATTCAAATATCTATATCATATGTGCAAAATATAGAATTAGTTTTAAGCTAAAACATTATTAATTGGAAAGATACCATTTTATTCTTATACCTAATGGTCAAACTACCCAAAAAAATTTTCTAATGCCAACTAAGTGATAATTTATTACAACAGTGGTAATTTAATGGATTAAGTAGCTAATTAGCTATGTTTCAATGCCAGATTGATTTTTGATGATAGTTTACAATGCACATAATAAAAATGGTTTCCATTATCTAAACAAAAATGTGCACCATTTTAATTTTGTGCTTGTGTGTTTGTTTTGTGTATACTCGTACATAGGCCAAATATTTATGCAGCTATAATATATAGATAATTTGCAGGACATTATATCTATATCTATTAAATTTTAATTATTACATAAATTAAAAAGTGGCTACTTTCATGAGACATTCAATATACCTAATATATGTAGTAAATATTCAGAATTTAATAGCTGCAAAAAGATTCTACCATCAGATGTCAATTACCTTTCAATCTCAAGGACTTGTGTTCATATTCAACTATGATTGACGGTGAAAACAATGGGTCTTCAGACCAAGATGACTTTATTGGTACAGGAACAGGATAATTTTCTGGCATTTGGATGTCTGTATTAATTTGAAGCAAAGGTCTAGGTGCAGGTCTGTTTCCAGCAATAGGCGGTCTACAGTCTTTTCCATACTGGTCATATGTATCTACATACTTTTTTTCAGGATTCTCGTTATATGCATCTTGGGATTGATCATGATAGTTTAATTGCATTGGATAATTATTCATATTTTGTTTATTTGGAGGCATATTCCGTCTCTTATCATAACTATTATTTTCAGGTCTTATATTGAAATTATTTTGTTGCCTATTATCCAAGTTAGTAAGTAATGGTTGTCTGACATCATAATTATTATGTGGCATTGGCGGCCTGTTATTGAAATTATTAGGCAGTAGTGCTGGTCTGTTGCCAATGTTATTAGGAGCCCTATTACTAAAGTTATTTAGTAGTGGGGGCCTATTGCCAAAGGTATTATGTACAGGTGGCCTTATATTATAGTTTGCACTATCTGGCTTATTTTCAAAACTACCTTGTTGCTGGTTGCCTAAATTATCATAGTTACTGCTGTCTAAGGGTCTGTTACCATAGTTGCTATTATATCTATTATCAAAGGTGCTATCTTGGTTTTTATTTTCATAAGTACTCCTGTTATCATAATATTGATTTCTGTTCCATGGACCATCAGGAGGCATCACACTGGTATCAGTGTGGCTAACACTAAGAGCATTTTGACCTGGTGGTTTTTGACTCTGTACCATTGAGAGAATATTCATGATTTTCTCATCCCCAAGAATGTTATTTATTCCCCGAGAAATTGTTGAATAATCAGGTGCAGTTCTTACAGCATGAGATGGTATATGTCTTTCTTCATGGGTATCTGTGATTTCAATAACATCTTGCCGAAGTCCTTTATCTGCCTCCGGTACTAAATCTAGCCCAGGAATCCCTTTGGAAGCTCTACTACTTGGTAGAAAACTTGCATTTCCTGCTCCTTCATTGCTATGTGCATCATTTCTTTCTTTTGGAGGATAATCTTTATTCATATTTTGACGGCCATAGTCGTCAAAGTCCCCGTAAGATTCACATCTATCTTGTGGATCAACACTCTTTTTGTTACTCCTATTATAATTTTGCCGAAAATTACTGTTATACTGTTGATGTTGAACTGTATTTTTATGTGGATAATTTTGTGGTGGTTTAACAATCTGGCTTGATTGGTTGTTTTCATTATAATTTGGATTTTGAAGAGAAGGGGGTATAGATGATGATATATTATTACCTGGATTACTGGTGTTTGTTGACTGAGGTACATTATTTAATAGACGAGCGCGTTTTTGTTTCATCTGTTGTCTACGCTCTAAGAGTTGAGCACGGCAGGCCTCAAATTTTTGTTCATACTCGCTATATGCTCTCTTATCAGGATGGTTGACATTTTCCTTTTTCCACTTTGCAATTTCTTCTTCCCATTTCTGAAATTGAATATCAAACAAACGCTCCTCCTCTGCTAGTTTTTTCAGTGCTTCACTGTTGACTAAGGAAACTTGAGGAGATGTTTCACTTTTGCGACCATCTACATCATATGACCAATTTTGAATATTACCTGTATTCATGTTGAAGTTGTTACCAGCTTGCGCACTGTAGGATTGAGATAGATTGGATTGCAGTAACACAGGAGTTTGAAGGTTACCATACAAAGGTTGATCATTTTCATGTGGTGGTGGAGGTGGATCTTCCGGTGGTGGAGGTGCAGGAAGTGGAGCAGTAATTTGATGAGGAGCCAGTCCCATTGCCTGAATTGCTTGCATTTGTTCTGCATACTGAAATTAGAGATTAAACTCGTAAAACTCATTCTTAATAAATATTAATTTAATACATCAGCAAGATTAAAAAATTTTATATTAATTTAATACATCAGCAATATTAAAAATTCATAAAAGACAAACAAAGAGAATACAACATATAAATGACAACAGGATTAATGATATATCTTTTCAAATTAAGCTAACCTAATATTATTAATAGGTATTTAAATGAATGAATTGAAAAACAACAATATTGATATAAGCATTTGCCACAATCTACATAAGTAACATAAAACAAAAAATAGACAGCCCGTCACCTAAGATATTAGACTAAATTATTAAAATATTAAATCAAATACATGATTTTAAGTATAGAAATTCAAGCAATTTATGTTATTGTTATAACTTTAGTATTTAGGTATATCCTATAATAACTATATAGGAGTATAATAACCTGAATCACGATTCAGTTTTTAGTAAAATACAAAACTTGGAAACTGATCATTGCAAATATTTACCTTATCACCATATTGGGTTTGCCATTGGGCATATTGTTGCTGCCATTGAGCCCATTGCTGCCAGTTTTGCTGTTGCAGTAAATTCCACTGATCTGCTGTAAACGAACCCATATCCATGCTGGAAGGATCGGGCGCTAAAGCTACACCAGGATTCCATTGACCTGGAGTCGGTATTTGCCAAGCCATTTTAACCGATTCAATAAAAGTAAATAACTATTTTGTAAAGAAAAATACGTTTAAGATGAAGCTCAAAAACTATAATTCTATTAGTGACAACGACAAACGTTTTAGCATTGTATTTTGTAATTTGTAAGGTCGATAGCGGCCATTTTGAGATTTTAGACAACGCTAATCACCTAGCATACTGCATAAGTGCATAGTATAATATAGATGTCTATACCATACTTCGAAGCGATAATAGTGGTGTTTATTATCGATGTTTTATTCCACGTCAATTTAATTTTATTTTTCTTATTCTGATATATCAGTGATATTACGAAGTAACTTAAATAGAACACGGACAATTATAATAAGTATGACAAAATTAATAATGTTGGTGTATATTTCAAATGATAGTGTTAGTTTACGCAATCGACAGTTCTGAGGTAACAAACATAAAAAAATTACAGACGAACTGAGAACCCCCTCCTATATTTGAAGCCGGGTGAAAACTAGGTTTTTTAAGGGAAAATTAGTACAAAACAATTAAAAAACTATAAATTTGAAATACATCATTTTTGGTTGACGTTTTATAGATGTAAACAAATTTTCTTATTAATAAGCAAGCTACAATTATTTTTGTGTATCCATTCTCATTCCCAACTACAAACATTCCAAAGATTCTTAAGTCTAAAAACAATCTTAATAACAATTATTAAAGGATTTGTGGTTACAATACTGAATTTTATTTTTATTATTTTATTAAAGTATTCCAATTTTTAAACAAAAAATGATATAAATGAAATATTGTATTTGTTAAAATCCAATTTTATGTAAATTTAAAAATAGCCACATTTATTATCGATTTTATACCATAACAATAAAAAGTTATTCAAGTGGCGGCAAGGAAAAGAATACATTACAATAGAAATTGATACAATACAATAGAATCTTTATAAAAAATCTGTACACACTTTTAATCTGGCACAATTTTGATGAGCAATTTAAAGGTAAACATTGAAATAAACAGTCAATTGAAATATGATGACAATATAAAGTTACATTTCTAATTGATAAATTATAAAATATTTATCCATGAATTATTTTTTAAGGCTTAAACATAGATATATAAAATATATAATGTAAATAAAATCATTATATATTAATATACCTATAATATAAAAAAAATTATGAATGGATAACACATCTATTACGTAGTATATTATTGAATTTAATTACTATCATAATAATGTGTATGCGCACTTATAGAAGTTATCGATAAATTTTGACATTTATCGATAAGTTTTATAAGACCACTTCACTGGGCAGTTGGATAGACGCCATTTTTCAGTGAGTTGATAGTGACTTTAGTGAGTTGTTTCTTTTAAATTTCACATTATTTTGAAGTAGAATAATATTTTGACAACTTTAATTGTAATTAATATTGTTTTATAATTATTCGCCTTTTTTTTAATTCAAAAGAAGAAGACTTTAATGGACCATTTGAATAGATATCGCCTGCGCGGGAAATGTGACTATCTACGTTTAACACATCACAACTAGAAATTCGTTTTAATTCTATTAGGCCATATAAAGCGATACATAACAATATGATTGGTTACAAATCGCGGGTTGGTAGACGAGTGAAAAATAAAATGGCAAGAAATATTGATACACTGTATAAAGATGGAAGGTGCCGTGACTGTTCAGTTGTCGTTACGCGTATGGACTTTGCCAAGATACTAGGTAAATTTACAAAAGTAAAAATACAATATGAGAGTAATTCATCATCAAAAGCACCAAAGTCTTCAACGCAAAACTCAAATGTTAGGTTAAAAAGTAATGAGAATGGCATGGTACTCCTTAACAACAATTCACAAAGTTCTCATTCTACAAAGGAGTATAAAAGCAGTAAAAAGAGTAAACTAAACGATTACGGAATTCAAAAAGACCAACATGTATCAGACTCAGATAAGTTGTTCAATATATTAAAGGAAAGCAATAATTGCAAAAAAAATCAACATGAAACAAAAAGAATAATCTCCAGTGTGAAATCACAAAATTCTGACCATAAACAATATGCTATCATATTTGTTGATCCAACAATTAATGGGTCTAGTGATGTAAAAGCTAAGGTAACATTAGCAGATTTAATTCCTGACATAAATAAAAGTCTATTACCCAATGAAGATTGGTGTATAGAATTTTTCCCTAAAAACCTTGAACCAAAAGATGACAAAATGTATAACCGAATTGCTGCCGAGTTAGAGGTTTTGATGTACAATAAAATCAACACTATAACAGCCTCAGAGAATAAAGCAGATGATTTTCCATCCATAATGGATATTCTTAACGATAATTCAGAATCAACTCAGCCAAAAGACCAAGTTAAAACTGAATTAAAACCTAATATAGAAAATAATGATGTAGAAGCCATGCTGCTTGGTAAAAGTGACACCGACAAGTCAACTTCTATGGATGTTGAACAAACAGATGTTAAAAAATTAATAGAAGATGTAGTTCAGTTGACACCTAGTAGTGTTACTGAAAAAAATATAATTCAAAATGAAGCAGAAAAGCCCCATAGTCCTTCAATATTAGATGAAGCCTTACAGCGGGGTTCTGAAGAACACTTACCAAATTTACTAATTAATAACAATCCAAAACCTTCAGCAATAGAGATTAAAAAAGAAGTACAAGAAGATTCTGCTATTGAGTCTGATCCATCTCACACAGTAAAATATGAAGAAGTTACACAAGTGTTATTTAAAAAGATTTTAGATGGAAAATGTGATCGTCTGGTGACATGTTTAAGAAATTTAAGGTATAATATACAGTTAGAGGAAAAGTCTGTAGAATTTTTGGGTGCACCAAAATATATATCTAGTATAGAAGATATACAGGTATTATTGCAGATTGTAAATGATAGCACATTGGACAGTTTATATGTATTACACTAGAATGGAAGATATATATTTTAAATAATGAAATATTTATGTATAATTATTTTAAAAAATAATAATAAAAACGGAAGGGTGTGATAAACAGTCACTAAAAATAACAACAAAAATTTTAATTAAACAGTTAAAATTACTTTTTAATCTGAAAATATTGTTAGGAATTTTTATTAAAGTGATACATCAATCATTATGATTTCAAATCAAGCAACCAACAAAATATGTTGATATTGGAATGTTATACAAGTAAACTTTGAAGAATTATTACAGGTTTCTATATAATTTGGGTTGTATCAGTATTAAATTATATTTCAATAATATCTGCATTAGGCATAACAGTGAACAGCACTACATAGATTTAACAATATGATCAAAATTTTAAGAATATTTGTATAACTGCATTTTTACTCTATCATCTATTTAAATCATAAAATATGTGCTACAGATATACAAATGTCAGGTGTTTGGATCATAAGATAAATTGATTTTTTTTTTTTTTTTGAATCCCTAAACAATGATGTAATAATCATACAATCAAATTTCAATTTATTGTTATCAGATATGTACCAATGGGTATAAAAATATTTTATTTTAAATATCAGATACTTAATATAACATTTATGTAGGACTTTAGTGAATTTTATTTTCTTTGTAAATATATACAATAATGTTAAATTCAGAAAATGGTTGATGTGTTCCACAACAAATTTTATTAAGTAATATTTTATTTTCCCATACATTTAAGTTTATTTTTGAATTTCAAATTAAACCCAGATTGCAAACTTACTAATTGTAAGTTCAATTTTTATCACTGGCAACTCAAGGCCAAGAAGAAAGTGAATGTAACAAAATTTTATTCACATTAACACTTGGTGTGAAATGTCACAACAATATGGCAGGCTAATCCAAATTTCCCATTTATTTTTTTGCAAAATTGAAATTGAAAATAATTCTGTTTTCAAAGCCAATATGGAAAAGTACCCTCTATTTTACTTATAAATATTCCATTGCCCATATATTATTGTAAAATGCTTTTCCTAACAAACATTAATAAAATATATGAGATCTTCATGCTTTAAAAATGTAAGTAAATTTGAAGGTTGGTATAGATAAATAAGATTAAGGGTAAAGTAAAAATATCCAAAGATAATTTTTAGACATACCCATTAAAATCAAAATAAAATAAAGCAATTGACAATTGTTGTGTTTTAGTTTTAAAGTTTTAATATAGGTTCAAATGATTCTTCCACCTTGCGAAATCTTAGGGCGTTCATACTCAAGTAGACTAATTCACCTAGCGGCCGTTCTTCGAACTTATGATATTCGCCAAATGTGGTTATCACAATCTATGTAAAAGAATGTCTATGGAATTCTTGTACAGTCTGGCATCGTCTTAATTATCATATTCGCATTTAATTATATGCACATACCTGATAATGGTAAATTATATTGCGAATCGGCATCTTTACACGTATTGATATTGCTGCAAATTATTCACGATCAATATTATATTCTATACTATGTATTGTATAACTTTTGGTGGCAATAATTAATCTTTATTTTGACTATATATTTACCGAATAAAACATCAAAGCTTTTGTTTATTGGTATTAAACATGTACGTTACCTCATGTGTTAAAAAATGTTACCATTTTGTGAAATCGAAATATGCAACTTCTCATTTTCTCGAATTAATTTAACGTTTTACTTATGATAACAACAGGTAACATAGCTTTCACACACTTAAAACAATAATAAAAAAAATCAAAATATTTAAGTGTATTGATTTATATTGAGGTAATAGCTAAACCTGTCTTTACAACTATTCTTAAATTGCAAAATATGTGTATAGCCCTATAGTGTAAATCTATTAAAGTAGGAATATACCCTATGAGTCTTCTTTAAGAGCTAATCTTTGTAAGTATATGCTTTTTCGGTTTGCAAAAAGCTGCCCAGTCTTCTTATTTCAAGGACTACTTTGGACGTAAAATTTTATTGTGAAGTACATTTATACGGTGAAATAAATTTCATGCAAAATATTTGCAAGTTCTATACAATTTTATAATAATCGAAAAATTCTGTCTAATTTTATTTGAAGATATAGATCTTATTCTGGTTATAATAAGTGTTTCGTCGTCTATGACTACATACGCGTGGCAACAATATATTATATTTCGTTCGATGATGATGGACAGCTTAATATAAACTAAAATTTTTATTAGAGTGGTTTAATTATAGTTAATCTTTAGTGTTAAATAAGTATAAACATCCTTTTTTAAATGCACAACTAAGGGTGTGAACCAAGAATATCCGTAATACTACTTAATGGTCGCGTAAACGCTGAATGGGAAAAAAATGTTGGTTTATGTGACGTTTAATGCTATTCACAAATTTCTCCCTTAGTAGTGTATGTATGTGCAACCTAAGTAGTGTATGTAATAATATATAACAATTCGTTACTCTTATTATACATAATAGACATTTTTCTTTTATCAATCTTTAAAATATGTTAAGAAATTCAGCAAATAAAAATTATAAGTATGCAGTATGCGTTTTATTTTTCTGTTGGTTAAGTTTTATTAAAAAAAAAACAATGTCATTACATGATATTTGATTATTGTAATACGATTAAATATCTATAATCTCGGTGTATTCTGACAAATACGGGTATCACAAAGTAGTTACGTGAATTATAAAATCACGAACTTGTAATTAACATCAAACGGATTGTATTCATCAGGAAAACTGGACTGGGTTCCTTCTTTAGTCACGGATTTACTTGCAACATCACACGCTGCACCGATAATTTGATGTAAGGATACTTTTTTGTGTGTAACTAAGAACTTTGCTAAGGCTCCAACAAAAGCATCACCGGCACCCTATAATTTAACAAAATATTAAGAAAAATATTATTTATTATTGGTGTTTCATTACTTTTTCAGTCTTGCTACACTGCGCAAAACTACTTCATACTGACATCTTCATCCTCATTGCCAAATCAAAGATATTACTAACGAATAATCAATTGCGATAACATACCGTAGTATCCACGGGAATAACTTTTGGGCAATGTACATGAACATATAGTTCATCTTGTTTTGTAGCGTAAGCTGCCCCTTTGTTACCAAGAGTAATGATTGCCGTTTGACATTCGTACTCCATCAATTTTTTAAGAGCGCATTTAAGATTACTGTAATTGCAATTTTGAACAACATTAAAATTAGCTTTAAGCAATAATACTTAAAATTTTAAGAATAATAAAAAAAAGGTATATTACAGTCTTAAATATACTTTGGATGTAGGTAAATGGAGTACATTTAGAGGTTTTTTTTTTCACTTACGTCATGTCCACATTAAAACCAACGAGTAACGAAGCTTCTGGCTCATTTACACATAATACAGTACAAAGCGTTAAAAGATTTTTTATATCTACACTAGCTGGTGCGGCATTAAGAAGTCGTATCTGAAATTAAATTTATTATTTATTTATTATCTATAGCTAATTCAAATTAAGAATATTTGTTGTAAGCTACCCACTCCGTTGCATAATTTGAATGCTTCATATGTCGTATCAAACGGTGTTTCTAATTGACTTATTATAATATCTGCATTCTTAATTAATTCTTGGGCTTCAGTAATATCCGAAATACTTAAGTGATTATTGGCCCCAGGCACGATGACAATTTGGTTTTCTCCATTCGATCCTACAGATATTTGAGCAATACCAGTTGTGACATTTTGTGTTGTTTTAGTATATGTTATATCAATCCCAAAACCTTTAAGACTATCTATATATTGCTTGCCCCAGAAATCATCTCCAACCTATAATCGATATTAATTAGTTATTATATGTTATTACTATAAATCTCTGATCTCAATTGATAAATTACTGGAAAATATACTTGCTCTGGCTATCATATATGTATTGCCACCTAATTTAGCAGCTGCTACACACTGATTTGCACCTTTACCTCCAAAACTAGTTGTAAATTTAGTTCCATGAAGTGTTTCACCAGGCAAAGGAAGTCTCGGTGCGTAGCTGGACAGAAATATAGACGACACAGTATGAAAAATATACTCGGACACCTGGTCCATACAAACTTTGAAGGTGCTATATTTTATTGAGATAACAATATACAGAATATTTCTAACTGCATCAAATCTACAAAGTTTAATTCATTAAATTTAAAAAAAAAATCAAAAAAATTTATTAAACATTCATTTTAGCCAGTACCAGTTAAAGAAGGACAAATAAATAGACAGAAATAGTGACAACTATTTCACAATTACTATAAAACTTAAAATTACATCCAATACTTTTTTAATTATCTATACTTTTTTAAAAAGTTTCTAGAATCCTAACGTAAGTAGATACTTTTAAAGAGATAAAAAGACAGTATAACTAATCTCTAAAAGCGCCCATGTGGAATACCGGGCTACTTCGCTAACAGAGTGTTGCGGGACGACGCAACACAAAGTAGCCTTGTGTTCAGTCGGCCTTAATTTTGAAACTGTAAGATAGCAACCTTTCATCTATTTCTTAATTAATGTACTTTTAGAATTTTATTCCTTTCATTCAATATCATTCTTATCGACAAAATATCTAAATGCCAACAATGTTCAAATTATTGTCGCCATAAATCCACAATGAGATTGGCATTAACATTATTATACATTTACAATTTAATATTTATTGTAATTTTACTATTGAGGGACCTGCTAGATACACGTGACGAAAGTCTAACTTTTTTCTATGTAGGTACTTAGTATAAATGTGTAGGATACAGATTTGATTTGCAGAAATACAGAATCATCATAACTGATGTGTTCATTAATTATGTAACTATTCAATTTTGTCAGTAATTCAAAACAAGCATTTATAACACTAGCTAATGTATTAAGTAGCCACATTTATTGTTTACTTTTATAGGCATTCACATAACCCTAAAATTTAAGTTATTTAATCGGTATTTAAATCATTATTATTCTATAATCAAATATAATGTAGGTAAAGAAAACATACGTAGTAAAATCAACGCTGCATGATCCAACGACAACAATTTTCGGTGTTAAAGGTTCCATAGTAGATGTGTATCACTATTCACAGGCAAATTAGAATATCTTGACAACTACTAGAATAAAAATGGCATTAATTTTCGCTCCACTAGACACAATACACTGTAAAAACAAAACGAAATTACCAACTTATCAGTAGTTACCTAGTTGATGTAAGTAGTATAAGTGCCTACTAAATTATAATGTTGATTATTTACTATAGGTACGTTGTGATCTTAACTCTTGGTTATAGTTACAGACTTATCATTAAAAAGTTGTTTTATGAAGCAATTATCTACATGTCACTTTTGTAATAATTTAAATTTATGGATGTACATTAAAACATGGAATGATATTGTTTTAAAAGTTTATATTTTGTTAGACCTCATTACATTAATAACGAATAAAAGAAGGTCAGTGATTGGGTATACTGTCTTTTATTAAAAGAAATGTAATACTCAGACTGTTGTAGAGAAAAAAACATTATTGTATTTTCAAATGCCGCATGCAACAAAAAGTCAAAAACTAGCAAAAATATGTCATTAGCTTTACAGTGTCACGTCACATCAAACAAATGTCATTATATGAATATTATACACACTACTACTTAAGTATGTACCCGTAGGTGGTGTTCAAGCATAGAATTATCTTAAATAGTTTTTTATGTTCATTCGGCTTTAAGCTTAGTCATACTGACATACATTCTAAATATTAAATAAAATATAACCATAAGCCAGCTATTATAGTATATTCTTGAATGAACATTGACTTATTTAATGTAGCAAATAAATACATTAACACTAAATTTCAGTAGCAATTAACATATGGGTGTTAAGTAGAGCAAGTTAAGATGTGGTGCAGTGACCTCATGAGAACTCATGAGACACTATTATCTATCAAGACAGTTGCATTTAACTGATTATTAAACTTAAGAAACTGCCTTAATCAATCAGATAAATTACTTGGTGTATAGTATTGTTATCATAACAACACTTCAAATATGGGAAAATAAAGAAACAATTCAATCTAACCATTATTCTATATTTTTATACTTAAATCTACTAACACAAGTCTATGCTAAAACATAACTAATTCTTATCTTGATCACTTGGTTCATTTTTTATAGGTTCTTCTGTTTTTCCCATGTTATCGGCCATTTCAGCATATTTTGACTGTCTGTAATCGTATTTAGCTGCATCAAGGAGAACATTTTGGAGCAATTGTCTATTATTTAAATGTTTGTTATGTAGAGGTGGATAAGGATTGCCTCTCAATTCTAAAACAGCCTTATCTATGCTACGACCATATGCAGGTTTTGGAGCCTTTAACATTCGAGTGAAAGCCGAGTTACTATTTTCAAAACGAGGTACTAATACTTTAAATAATTTGTGAACAAGTTCCTTCTCCAGCAGCCAAAAGTCAGCCATCTCCATAGTTGGTTTATGACAATCTCCATGATTGATAGCTTCAGAAATTAACTGTAAAATTTTAAAACAAAAATATAAGTACGCAGTAAATTTTTGACAATAAGTAAAGAAAGAAATACAGAGAATGGATTTATATACTATCTAAAATTAAATTGAATTTACCCTTTCGGCGTATTGACGGGCTTCGTCACCTCGGATATAATTAAGTTCAATCCTTTCATATTTAATTAAGCCCGTCACAGTTTTTCTCAATTTGTTTATTCTTCCTTCCGGTCCCTGTGGGTTAGCTAGGCGACGGTGCTTCGGAGGCACATTAATACGGAGTTTTGAAACTAACTTTGTGACATCGGCTTGATTCATTTTCAATTTATGGATAACTGTAACCCTTAACGTTTAAATTGTTTATTAAAAATCCATGAGAATTTAAACTAAAATAACCTAGCTTTTTGAATATCAATTATTCGAACAAATTCTGACAATACAGTAAAAAAATCTATTACACATTATGCTGTTTTGTACAGACCACCTAAATATAAGCAACGTCAATCTCGCGTTCATGTCATTTTTTATGAGTTGGCAACATCCGTAAAAGATAATTATAATATTGTATCTTATAATTGTTGAAATCAGAATTAAGAAAGCTAGAATTTTCTTAAGATATTTCAGTAAATAAGAATTTTGTTTTTGATTAATTGTTAATTATCATCTATCTTCTTTTAGTCCGTGGACTCGCAAAACGGATACACTTAATTTTTTACTTCATAATTGGAAACTATACGTCAGTATTCGTTATTTACATAGAGATGTCATAATATAGAGACATGAGATAATGAAAAACAGTAAATAATAATGACTATCTATTACCAAGACAAAGAGAACCTTGTAAATTAAAGAAATGCTTTAGTAGTTACATTTTCAATAAACATTTGAACAGCGACGCCAAATAATTTAGCAATACCTAAAGATTAGTAAGCTGTTCTGAATTTTTGAGTCGAAGAAGATACCGTCGAATTTAGCAAATCATTTGCCAAATGGATAGTGTAGATTAAACTTTCTAAAAATTGTTATAAACATAACTTTGTTCGAGTCGGCAAATTCAAAATGATCATAATAATTACTATATAATGATATTGTATTGTCATAATTTTGATTGCCAAAATGGATAATCCAAAAGCATTTAATGAGAATCCCAGTGTATACCAGTTACTTAGTAAACTTTGTGAAAAAACAGCACAAAAGTATAGTCATCTTTCTAGAATATCTGTTAAACAACTGGCTTCCAAAATGAGATCTCATTCTTACGAAGTTATTTTGAAAAAAGCTACCATTGATGTGCCAATATCAGCAAGTGATCCTATTGTTGACTTACTTTCTTGTCATTTTGTGATGCAGCACAGTGTTAAAAATGTAGCTGAATTTAAGCGAACTGTTGAGCTCAAAAAAGCGATCAGTAA
This sequence comes from Hebomoia glaucippe, assembly GCA_025727935.1. NCBI lineage: Eukaryota > Metazoa > Arthropoda > Insecta > Lepidoptera > Pieridae > Hebomoia > Hebomoia glaucippe. The sequence goes on along the minus strand of JAOSYY010000001.1, from coordinate 11,260,157 downwards.
AATAAGGAATATAGATTTTGGAGTTGATAAAGATTATATGTATAGTGTAGTTAAACTCCTTGTAAATCTCTACAATAGTGTAACAGATGATGTTTCTTCAGAAATATATCAGGTTTGTAGCCATCAATTATTATCTCATTGGTCAAAATGTGACAAACAATTCAAGTATATGATATTTTCAGAAACCATTTTCCTTCGGTATGTTAGATGAAATGCTACCAAAGCCAAAGAGAGAAATATTTGGTTCACCACAGCCATATCCAGTGTATCCCTCATACATCTTTCAATTACCATATAAGTTGGACAGTATAGACAATGATGCCAGTGGCAAAAAAAAGAGTTATATGGAGTACACTGTAGAGACTTTTGACTCAAGATCCCGTAAGTGCATTGTCTTATATTGTTCCTTCATATATTTTACAATATATTGAAATATAACTATTAAGAACTAACATTAGTAGGAACATATTCTTTATTTGCGTTTATATTTGTATGTTTAAAATTATATCTGAAATTAATATTTGCTTCCACTTCTTTTAGATATACCAGATTATAATTCACCAAAAAGTCCAGAACTAAAATCCTTCAGAGGCCCTATATCCATATGTTCTTTAAATTCAACTCCAGCTTTGCCTTATTCAGACTATAACATCTACAATTTTCCAAAACTGATTGCTCCAAGAGATCTTCAAATACCAAAACCACCACTTGAACCTAAGGTAACAATTTATTTTCTACATATACATAATCATGTACTAAATTATAAGACAAATAATGCAAACTATATTATAAAATGTTATCATAGTTTTATGGCAGTAGTGGTTCATTGTTAGAAAATCACTGAATTTTTGTCACAATTCATTCTAATTATAAGTAACAGAAATTAAATCTTATGTTTAATATTTTGTTTATATTTTTTAGATATCTTTGGTAAGCACAAATGAACAGTCTGAATTGCAAAGTTCACCCAAATCTGAAACAGATGAAATAAATATTTGGGAGATCGCTTCACGTGTTGATAAGAATATTCCTGGAGATATATGGGACCATGTTTGTATGTTGTCATAATGTTGTATAGTATAATAACCTTGTATCCACATCTATCATTTAATGTTTAATATAACCTTAACCATGTTAAGTTTTTATACATTCTCTTTTTGGATATTGTATAAACACAACAATGAGAAGAAGAAATTAAGTAGTCTAAGTTATTTTATAACTTTATATCTACTAGTCAAAATCAACCTAAACGTTTTGTTGATTAGTTAAAACATTTCTTTTAAAATGGTGTTTTGGTTATTAGTATTGCAAGCTCTATCTTTTGAATTTTAGTAGAAAGGAATGGTGTGATATTGAATAATATAAGGTACTATTAAAAGCTATTATTTTTCAACATAATGTTGTTGAACTTATATTATAATATTTTTAGCAAAGCTTCCTACGATAAACGAAAGGGATCTAATTGCTACATCACCAAGAGAAATGAAATTATGGCGACAAACCTATACATCAGTGAATGAGCTCGGTATTATATCAGAAAGGCAATTTATAAGACATATAACATATCTACTGAGTGAGTGCCACTTTTTTACTACTGTTGTTCTATAATGTTTTTAATTAATGAAAGAATAAAATATTTTGTTATAGTTGGAGTAGAGACAAAATCGTTTCCCTTCAATAAGGATACAAAATATTTTCATATGAAAGAAAATTTAATACTGGAGTGTATTTCCCGGGAACATTTAGATGGTTATGTAGCCGCATTATTGTTAATTGGCACCTATTACAAGCGCCTATTTGATTTTGCCTTCAATCATTCTGTGGATGATCATTATAATGATAAGGGACTTGTTTTTGAGGTAACATTTCATAACTGATATTAGTAGAAAACCAGAGATAATTAGACAAAAACATTATAAACTGTGTGTTTATGCAATATGAATAAATATGTAATTTTAACTTTACAAACAAACACTTCAATATTTCTTATATGTACATATACATTTAATTTAGTACATAAAGTTTAATATATTAAATGATAAATGAAATAATTAAATATAAAAAAGCTTATAATATAATTCAGTTATATAAGACTTTTATTAATTTCACAGGCAG
>JAOSYY010000001.1:11230239-11251027 GCA_025727935.1 Hebomoia glaucippe | reverse complement strand
TTCACGAAAATCGGTCGAGCCGTTTCGGAGGAGTAAGGGAACGAACATTGTGACACGAGAATTTTATATATTAGATTTAATTTGTGTATTGGTATAAAAGTATGTATTGGCTTTTAAGGATCCTATGGTTCTACTTATATCCACCGATCATCCGTCTGTGCGATGTTGTTCTACTTTCGACGAGTTAGAGAAAGAACAACAAGTTCTAGACGTGTACAGGACTAGATGTCTGTTTGTTAGCGGCGAGCCAGTCACCTTCGATCAGATATTACTCAAGAGAGAGGCAGAGAGAAAAGCTTTCACGGAAATGGCTTTCATGAAACAGGCTGAAACTTTAGAAAAGATTGTCGGTTAGTACATATATATCATATTAATTTGGACTAATTTTATAAAGTGATATATTTGGTTGTTTCTTTTACGTTCAGGCAAAAGCGGATGAATGGCTTTGCATAAAATATAATTTATTAGTTGACTTATGATAAGATATCTATGTTCCTCAAATACAGCTAATACTAAGGTTAAGTTTTAGGATGCAATTATTTAAATAGCATGTTAGGAAATCATGAGAATGAGGTGTTTAATAATGTGAACAATAATGTTTATTGATGTTTTCAAACAATAAAAAAAGTGTTAAAAGTACTAATTCTTTTTTCATATTATATTTAAAAGTTTAGTATTTTGCTTAAATCCCTGTTAAAAGAAACTATTTATTTTATTATAGCTGAACGAAAACGTCTAGGACAACTGATTATAGCCGAAAAACAGCATTCACTGAGAGTGTTAGAGGCTGCCATAGCGGAGGCAAAAGCGGCTAAGAACAGCGCAAAACAACGGGAGAAACAACGATCGCAATTGGAACAAGCTGCACAAAAGGCCACCGAAGAAGTGGATTCTAAATTAAAGGATGATGAAAAGTAATAAATAAATTTTCACAACGCTTTTCAATATCACAAAAATTTTCATGTTTTGGCATTGCAAAGTTCGTTCGTTATTTTATACAACATGATGACAAATCGATCATTTAAACTAGTGTCGTTATATGTTACGCTTTTAGCTTCCCAAGCAAGTGTTGTATGTTTGACAATTGTGTCAGTACCATTCTAAATCTTAAACGAATAGACAGATTTAAATAAGGTTTTTACTATTTAAAAGCTTAAGTTCTTAGTTACGTTACGAACATTTAATCAGGCATTCAATAATTGGCGTAGTGGCTCTGTTAGAGCGTGGATAGGCGGTTATATTTAATTTCTTGTATATTAATAATCTATGTTCATATTGATAATTTTTAGGAATAAAATGATGGAATACTACTCAAAATTGAACATGGAAGTAGAGAAAAGTAAGATTCACACCGAATGGAAAATAAAACGTCTCCAACTTGATCAGACGCGAATGCAACTACTATCGACAGAGGAAAGAAATTTGAAACGTGAAAAATTAGAATTAGAACATCAGAGGAACGAAGAAATTATGGCGATGTCTATTCAAAGCGACTTCAAATCAGAAGATGGGCTTGATGGTGATAATAATAATGAAGGCCTTAACGATCCTAAAATGGTTGATTCGGCCACGTCTTTAGACAGTGAAGTCAATGCTCCAGTACAATCTGGTCTTAGTATAAATAGAGAAAACGCCCAAGGATCGAATGATATGTTCAATGCAATATGTAACGTTGCTAAAAGCGTTTTCGTTAAAAATAATAAAAGAATAGAAGATAATGAACAAGAATTAGACGCTCAGGGAAATATCATTACCGATTCTGAAAATAATAAAACCGAAACAACTTCGAGTGATGTTATCGGTTCAAATCTAGACCAGGAGTTTGATAATTTACGCTTTCTCGAAGCCAGAGTAGAAGCTATTAAAAACAAACAGAAAGTCATGGCTCATGAATTTGGGACAGATACTGAAAATAATATTAGGCATCCCGTAATATTGACATCAATCGATGACGAGAATAATGTTGAAGAAACTGCTTTCTTTGAAGCGAGGCGGAATAAGTTGAAAGTCTTGGGGACGGAGTTTGGTGTAGTTAAAGAGAAAGAGATAGATGTCTCAGAACCAAAAACAGAGGCACACAAAGAAGCCCTACTCAATAAACAGAGAATTCTTGGCATGGAATTTGCAAAAGTTGCTCCAGTAGAAAAGGAGAATGTGCCAGAACCAAGAACAGAAGCACAAAGGGAAGCTTTAATTAATAAACAGAAAGTCCTTGGAGTTGAATTCGATAAGGTTTATCCTGCAGAGAAAAAAATACTCGAAAGTATTACAGATGCACAAAAGGAAGCCATTATAAATAAACAGAAGGTTCTTGGCGCTGAATTTGCTATAGATACAGTACGGCCTGAAAATATTTCAGAACCGAGAACAGTAGCACAAAAAGAAGCACTGGTAAATAAACAAAAAGTTTTAGGAGTTGAATATAATTTGCCGTTGGATACAGTAATTGATCGTGTTTGTGCAAATATCGCGCAAAAAGAAGCTATACGGAACAAAAATAACGTTCTGGGTTCTGAACACTACGGATCAAATGTTCGTTTGGATTCGGTTAAGAAATCTGGCTTGAGATTGAATTTAAAGCCATACGGAGAACCGTCCAATAGTTCAACTAACACCGGTGCTGTAACGCCGGGCGAATTGTTTCCAAGGGTAATTATAACAATTTAACTATCACAAAGTTATTAGTAACTTTAGTCTTCAAGCGTAGGCTGAATAGGTACCTTATAGACAGCCGTGTCTCACCCTCTTGACCACATCACTACTTCCCATTAGGTGGGATCGTGGTTAAATATTCGTCTATTGATCATAAAAAAAAACTATTTTTAATGAACAATTTTATATTTATAATTAAGTTTAGAATTTTTGCTGAAATACCTCTTAATTTAATTATCACATAAAGCTTCTAAAGGTTTCTTATAAGATTGATTCAGACTTAAATTATTAATCACAAATTCTGTTCTACAGTTAGACTTAGAAACTCCTACTACAGCTGATATGCCTACGGATGGACCAATGACTAGCGACATTTTTACTCCTAGAAGCGAAGGTAGTAAAGATTTAGAAACCAAAGAGAAATCTGAAAAAGACTATTTAAGAACAGAAGGCTTCGATTTTTCTCTAATAGTAGATGATGAAACAGAGGTGTCTGAGGTGATAAGTGAAACATCTCCTGATTTATCACCAACTAAAAGCCTTAAAGCAAATGTCGGAAAATTAAAGCCAATAACGTCTGTGTTCAACATTCTAGATGGTTCGTATAGTCTTGATAATTTTGATCCGTTCGGACTGAGAAATTGGGAGAAATACTCTAAAAGTTATTTCGATAACCAGATAAACTTTGAAAGGACGTCTTGTTACTCCCATCCTGCGATTATTATGGACGAAGTGAAGAAGAAGCCATATAAAAATATTTATAAATCCCGCTTAGGTGTTGAAAGCGATGAATGGATTTCTTGCGATAACATTGCAACACTGACCGCTTGCTTACAAAGATCTGTTATGCTACCTCTAACCTATCAATTGGAATTAGTCAATAACTCTATCTTGACATATTTCCTGGTGAATCTGGATATGTACGAACATTTAAGAAGTTTAAAAGACTATTTCTTCCTAATGGACGGTGAATTCTCTAGGAGTATTTGTCATAATTTGTTCGCTAAACTTACGAAGACCTTGAATCCGCAGGAATTATTGAATTTTTCGACTCTGCATAATATTTTGGACAAAGCCCTTGGATCGTCTATATCGCGTAAGTATATGTTGCACTGCTCTACTAATATTATAAACTCAAAAGCTTGTAAAAATATATGGTCGGATTTTGATAAAACTAATAATATAGTTTACACATTAGATTAACACATGGGGTACAATTAATAAAGATATGTGACACGAGTGAAACCGCAGTGCACTGCTACCTACCTATCATTTTACTTTTGGTAATTTTTGATATTAACTAAAAAATGCGATATCGTTTTTGGGAATATTAGCGACACTTGAATGCTAGAATAAAATACTGTATGTTTTTATTTTATATCAACGGCATCGATTCCTGGTTATGAGTATTTATTTATCAAAATGCAAAAATACAGTTTTCGTCAAGATCGAGCTCCTGGCTCCTTTGTTTATTTTTCGCTATTCTTAGTAGTTTAGGAATTGGCCAATCTATTTCTATGTAATTAAAAAAGCTATAATTTTATTACAAAAAGACACTTTAATTTTGTTTATACGTATAAATGACTTGGATTTATATTTATTATTGTAAAAAATTTCAGATGTTCATAAGTTTTCGGAGAACTTATCATTTACGATACCGGAATCGCCGCTCAGCTTTCAGCATAGTTCGCCAGATGTGTTGCAATGCCTTTCCCTCACATATTCGGTCGGCTGGCCACTAAATATAATACTATCACAAGAAGCACTGCTGAGATATGCTAAGGTTTTCCAATTCCTGATCAAAATGCGAAGGATTTTTTGGGTGTTGAGCGAAGATTTTGAGGTAACAGATTTAATTTTATCTAAATTTATCATCTACATTGTTATGGATAATTTAATGGACCAATCTTAGAAAAATGTTTTTTATATAATTACAAATCTTAGGTAAACAATCTGAGATGGGATCATTAATTAGGTTTAATTCCTTGGTTTAAGATGTTTTTATTAAATTTACTATATTTTATGACCATGTTATTTGCAATAGGTCGAAATAAATAGGTCGACACCGCATCATTAAATAAATAAGTAAAAAACGGTGTAGCGAACAAATATCCATATAAATAAATAATATGAAATTTTCATTTCAGTCGTTAAAATTAGCTGTGAAACTTGCACGGGGACATTCTAGAAAGCTTTTAAGGTCACCACAGTATATATCAATACAGTTGTACCGCCATATAATGGCGTCTCTTATACGCGCGTTAGACAACTACATAGTGACAACGTGTATACTGGCGTCATGGACGGAATTTGAAAAAGATCTAAGAAAAGCTAGAACTTTAGACGACCTTTATGAATGTCATGTGTTGTATATAAAGAATGTTTTGTTTAGATGTCTCTTAAACAACAGATCGACACCAATCATGAAACTATTGAACGATATATTTACAGTTATACTGAAATTCAATCGCGTTCTTAAAGCTGGGTAAGAACACGAGATCTATATTCTTTTATTAAAATTTATTACTGCTTACTGGTTTCACCTGTGTTGGTTTTATATATACATAATGGTGATGAAAATGTAGCTTTAATTACATCTATACTGTGAATCTATTAAATGCAGTCAGCAAGTGAAGGTTCCATCAAAATCGGTCCAGCCGTTTTCGTGTAAAGAGAAATTTAAAACTATTCAGAAATTATTTACATATGCATTTTATGATATTTGAAATAAATACTTTTATTTATATTTATATACGTGTTTGTGTATCTGAATGTTTGGTATTCACGCAAAACGGTTGAGTGTTGTTCGATTACACATATATTTTATCAGCTATATTAACACATTTAACCAAATTGAAAATATTTTATTAATTATTTTTAAATTTTTAACAGTTTACAGTTAACTAATAAAACGTGTTTTAATCGTTTTAAATAAAATTTCATTTGGATTTACGTCTTTTTTTCAGCGAGTGGCAGCAAATTGAGCCCAACGGTTATTTCACTCACACTAACTATACACAGCTCGAGGAATTGTATCACGTGTATGAAAAACTCGCTAAATATCTACACAAAGTCATAATGCGATTAATGGAATATGGTTACCAAAGGCATTTAGTAGAACTTCTTACTATGGTCAATTTGAATGGCTACTATGATCCAGAGAAAACGCAGGAGGGTAGTAGTAACGTCGGTTAGATACCGACCCTGGTTCCAGTGCCTAACTCAAGTCGCAATCTAGACTTGAGAATTGTCAAAATGTTTTGACAAGCCAGAAAACTAGTTTCTAACTTCATACACGTAATATACTCACCATAGAGTATATTGCACTAATTATATATTTAAACTGCTGTTCGTTGACGAATTGCCATAGATTTATGCGGTCTTGCAACAATCTATCAAAATGTGACATGTGACAGATTGTTGCTATGGTAACGCGTTTACGGATATCTGGTATTTAAAAAAAAACTACAGCAAGAAATTAATTCGACAGAATTAGTTTATAACGCATGTCTATTTATTATTTTATTGCTTTACAAGTACGATCAATAATTTAATTTTCTGTTTAGAAATGCGTAAAGTAATATTTTAAACTTTTTATACATTATCTATACTGTCTCAAAGATAATTTTAATGCTAAATACTCATAATTAATAATGTAGTCTGTAGTGAGCTTAATATTATATTTTACGGTCTATTGTTTTATCGATATATTTTATCTGTGGAATAAAATTGATTTTTTCATAGCTTCAATAGTTTGAAAATATTAATTTGTTCGTCGATTAAAATATGTAGATAAAAAAAGTTGCCGGTTTAGTGATATTTTCCCACCTGTTAATCATGATTATTAGTCTAAGGTATTAATGTAACGTTAAAATATATTTAAAATTTGTTGATATATTACAGAAATCGCTATTATAAGTTACTAGTGTAATAATGGCCGATTTACCAACAAGTCTAATGTCATAAACAAAAATCTATGGTCATATCTAGTCTCTTGAAAATCCGATTTCTGTGATATATATACATCGGCAAGTCCTTGTTATTATAATTCTGTTTTACTTTTAACGTTAATATTCTCAACGTCGAAACTGATTTCGAATTTTTAACCTAATCTGTTATTAGAACTTAAATATAGGATAAAGGTAGGAAACGTTATTAACATATCATGTTAGCATTTATTTGTATTACTAAAAAAAATATTAAAAGAATAACAGCTTTTACAATGGTATTAACATATCATGTTAGCATTTATTTGTATTACTAAAACAATATTAAAAGTATAACAGCTTTTACAATGGTTTTTCTGTCCTAACCAAGTACCCGGTAAAATTGAAATTGAACAAAGCAAGCAAAGTTACAGGTGGGTATTGGGGCGTCGTAACTGAATGTTAAAATTGGGATTATCTTCGTCCAACTCCATTCGTTCCGTGCTTTAAGGGATCGACAATCAAAAGGTTTTCTTAATGGGCTATGATAGGCACCCGACGTAAATAATGTTGAAAGTTGTATTGTCTAACTAAAAGCATATCAAATATTTTTGTTTCAATCAATGCACTGCGCACCATTATTGTTCGTTAAAAATTATAAAGAATCAAAAGAAATTCTCCAAGAACCATGAAATATAGCATCGAAATCAAAAAATTATAGAGGTCACTAAAATAAATAAATAAAACGCCATCTGTTATTGAATAGAAAAATATGCCATGCCTATAGTGCTATCTTGTGGTGGAAAAAGAATAAAAAACAAATATTTCTTCAATTTTGTTTTGATATAAAATTACTTTAGCCATAAAAGACGTTCATTATTTATGTTAAGCTTAAAATATACTTTGTGAAATTGTCTGTTGCATTTGTTTACAACGTGTTTCAATGGTATTTATCTAAGTGTAGTTTGCAATGACGCCCGTCGCAACAGTGGCGCCAATATTTTCCTTATATTCAGGGTGTGTTTTCACGAATACTTCATTCAGTCACAAATCGTGCGAAGGTGAACATCAGGGTAAAGCCTGTGACATTGAAGTGAAAGTCATCGCTTTTCCTGAAAATCAATCGTGTATGTGCGAATAAAATCATATAAATACATAACTGATAAAAATAATTTTACCTAAATCAAATAAAATTAAGAAAAGCTTACAACAGTGAAAGACAAGAAACAGTATAACATCTATCGATCGTTAAGTGAATTTCCGCGAAACACAAACAGTTTTGCGCGACGTCTATACATAATACCAAAAACGTTAAAACTCAGGAGTCACCGTTGTAATCGCCGAGATGGCGTTCATGATGCCGGTAGTCAAGAACGATTGGGACATATACAACTCCCAGCGGTCAAGGCGGGCTTCGGAATCGGCGGACAAAGCTGGTATCGGCGGTCGGATGCGCAAAGTATCGGAGTCTCGTTCAGAAGGCCCAGGATTTTCTCCACGAACATCGTCTGTCTTAAGTCCCCATCGGAGCGCGCCGGCGATGCGTTCCGTATCGTACAGCCGTATGCCACCATCACGGGTGTCGTTACGGGCGCAGGACAGCCCCAAGGGTTCGGCTAGCCCGCCGAGCGCCGGGCGTGAATCGGACAAATTTCACAGCAGGTTGGTGGAGAAGTTAAAGCGGGCATTCGGTCGCTCGGATTCTCGGGCCGAGGAGAGGAGCTCGTGAGCTAACAGGGCGTGCTTGTGTACAGGGCGCGCGCGGAGTCCCCCGAGCGAAACTGGCACTGTACAGCCTGCATGCCCTACCTGTGACTGTAAGCTGCCGGGCCGGCCGAGACGCAACACCATCTGTGATATGTACCCGATAGAGCGCAACAGTTGAGTACTTCTGAATGTGTCGCTGCGAACGAGAATCCCAAAATTGTATTTTTCACCTAAACAGTTCCGTTCGCGATTCTTGTCTGCATGATTTGTGTAAGGTTTTTTAAATGTTGAGGTTGTCGGTATGAGGTTGTAACAATTGTTTGGTGATTGATTAAAGACTGCGTTTAGTATAAGGAAACTCGAGGGCTTGATTAGGCTATGTTAATGAGCTTTTGTAGCTTTTTTCACTTCGGGGGATAGCTGATAATGATGGCAGTTCGCGTATTTTGTGATTCGTTTGTGTAAGATATTATTTATTGAATGGACTTTGATATTAATAGGTACCCGTATAAGTGTGGAAAAATTTCCTGCTAGTAAATAATCAAAATTTCCGTCTCTACATTATATATGTACGTGGTGTAATGTTTTCGGCGATGCTGTATTATACTGTCAATGACTGGCCAGTTTAAGTCAAATTGTAGTCAATATATGCAGTGATAAATTAAGTACCTTCTCTGTAGTTTGTATCGTATATGACTGGGGCAAGTCCCGATTGTACCTAAGTATAATTATAATATTGTATTATGTTACATATTTTGCACGATTTTATGTGATGTTACTATTAATTGTGTAATTGCTATACATAAGCTTTAAAAGGGGAATGAAAGTGTCAGTAAAACTGAGTTTGAATGTGGAGTGACGATCATAAATGTTGAATCGTAGACCATATGAGGAAAGTACCTATGTTATTGTGATGGTAAAGTATTATATGTCAGGATTCGGAACACTTATAGTTCCTTTATGTTTAGAACTGCCATATTTACCTTGATGTAAATATTATTTCTGAAGCTATATTATGTATTGTACCTTGAGCAACACTTGTAGTATCTAAATGCATGTCAAATTGTCTGATCTGAAGTTTTAATCAAAATATAATGCTTATCCAATATTATGCACTGTTTTATTAACCCTTTGATTCTTATAGACTAGAGTTGTGATCTTAAGTCTGCAAAATAACCCAATACGTTTTCTGTTTGTCTCATCAAATCCTAAGTAAATTTCATTTATTCTATCGTAGATTGAGTATAAGACAAAACTATTCTAATATTTATAATTTGAAAAAATAAGTAAAGGAAACGCCACTTTGGAGTGTAGGTTCATATGAAAACATGTCTCTAGCGTAATTTTTACGACTATACGAGATAATATTCCTTTAAATTGGGAAATACCTGTATAATATTATTAGCAGTATACTTGTTTATAATTAGTATAAATAAAATTTTAATATTCAATTAATATTATCGGAAAGGAAATAAAATTCATTTCAATTGAAAAACGATAAGAAAAATAATTTCACCGTGTGTTTTGTTATAAATTTAAATACGCATTTATGAATAAAGATATTAGAATAAGTATTGTACAGATCAAAAACATGTCGCATAGGACGGGACGCGGGTTCTGTTACGACCCTTCATGATTCAGAACATTCGAGAAGTGAATATTGAATGGGAAACAAGTTAGGGAGCTCACTTCGGCTATTAAAACGCGCTTGTCAGTCGGTACGTTCTAGAAATCGTAGGGTTGGGTAAAGTCTCAACTTTATATTTGAATTCTGACAATACCGCGTGGTTGAAAATTATTATGAATCACATTCTGACGTGACACTTATTAAATGACGTCATATAATGTTGTTTAGTAATTAGTTTTTATCAAGTAGCGTAAGTAATGAAAATATTAATCATTGTGCGATAAGATAGTTTAGTCACTTCCTAAAAAGATGTGATCAATAATATCAACGTGATTAAGATTTATTGTACTTATAAAGACTAAAATTTTCCTTCGTGCAAAAATCTGATTTTCCTAATAAGTAATTTTCAAATATAAATTACAAAATATTTCATAACATATTCACTTGTAGTATTACTAGCTTGTATTTCGTCATTATCTATGTAATTATTAGAAGGAATTGATAAATTATTTCATATTTAAATATATTTAAGTAAAGGTTTACGACACCTGTAACATCTATAGAACCATAAATTTACACTCCTAAATATAATATTTAGTAATTAAGACAATGCCAACCCCATTTACGTTCGGTTAGCCATATCGTTCATTTTTATAATCAATGATGATATATAAAAAATAAAAGTAGCTTAATGCGCTCCTTAAATTTATTATTGGTTATGTGTCAGATGCAGTACTTTCAAAATCAGTTCAGCAATTTCTGAGATCACATTACGTTTCTATTAGAAGTACCGTATATTCTTAGAAAAGCAATTATTATTATTTTGATAAATCAAACAAATCAACTTTATTTATATGCATAGATAATTAATATTTACGACGCATAAGCCAAAGACGGATTAAACAAACGGTAAACTACGTTTAAAAATCTATAACGTTAAATAATTGTTCTATATTTGAAACGAAAACTATGTCAGGACGTTATGTATATGAATTATTTAGTTATAAAACTCGACGTAATTAAAAAGCATCGTATCTATCGATCTATAAAACCTTATCTTTCATAAATGTATGACATTCGTGATTCGTTCAAGTGAAATAAGTGTTATCATATCAACATTACACCTGTAAGTATTTGCTTTCAGTGGGAATTTTCCATTAAACACTGAAATATAATCTGTAATTAGTATTGACATTTGTCAAAAATTTAGTACTTAGGTACAATGATATTTTATCTATATATTTATGTATATATGTCAAATGTGAGAAAAAAAGCTTTAGAGGCTTTTTTAAGAATTTTACGCGTATTAAAAAGTTAGTTATAGCTTATATATAGTTTCACACTAATTAACGATTTATAGTCAATTTAAAATAGAGGACGGTCACTGGTATGTATATACAGAGAACCTATTTTCGTTTATTTATCTGATTTCTAATCTAACTGAAATTTTTCTAAAATGCCACAATAATATGATTACGTCATCGTAATCGCCAAATTTATGAGAAGTTGTTTTAGATAAAATTCTTTGTGAATATTCTTTTTAAAGTATTCTGTATATGGTAATAATGTTAATTATTCCATGAAACATAGTATTAGCTAAAGTAAGACTTAAATGTTAAGCTGCTTAATTACCTAATAATTGTTTTTGTCATATAATAAAGGTTGAATAGTAAGTACTTGTACAAAGACAATTACTATACCGAGTGTCGCACAACATTAAACAAAAGCAATAATGTTTCCCGTAATTCAATAATTAGTCATGTATATATTATAAATCTAAAGAGTTTGTTCGTTTGAACAAACTCTTTAGAACTTACTAAAAGTCGAATAATGTAACCCAAGGTGTAAAAATCCAAATGAACGCGAGTGAAGCTGGTGGCAGAGGCTAGTTCTATTGATAAATGTGACGCACCCTTTCATATTTCAAAGAGAACTTAGAACTACGACCGAATAAAATGTAAGGTTTCATTTAAAAGGAAATTATGTATAATGGTATTAGTTTTAATCTTGTTACTCGTTACTTGAAGGTATGTTACATATTATTAAAGATATGTAAAAGTGTATATAGAAACTAGGTCAAAAATATATTTATAAAATATTATTCTGGTTAACATCTGTTGATTAACCCACACTTTAATTAGTTTCACTTATAAGTATGTAGTCTTAAAATTTTTTGCATCTTTAATTACCGAGTCAAGAAATTATGTGTATTTATTTTAAACGGTTTTATTAAATGGTAAAAAAAATATTATTTTAAGATTAGTACTACTTTTTGGTAAAAAAATACCTAAATACAATTATATATGATCGCAGTAAAACAGAGACGTAGTATGGAAAGTTTTATCAAAAAAATCTTAAAGGTAAACTTAAAATTTTTATGTGCGTATAAGAAGAAAATGTAAAAATTGTTTAAAAACAGAAACTCTAGGTCGATAATAGGGCAGTTATAATGAAAAATAAAAAGAATCTGATGAAGTATTTACATATAGCGGTACTATATTTATGCTGTTTTGCGTCGATATCAACTGTTGAAGAAATTAGCACATCGTTTATAATGTGAAGTTCGCTCGAACTAAGTGTTCTATTCTTTTACAGCTACAGCTGTCGGCCTTCGACAGTAGTAACAGAAGAATCACAGGTAACTTGAAAATAATATTCTTAATTTTCTTTACAAGGTTAAACTAGGCACATGTAATTTTGTTTTACATACAAACGTTACTTGGGTGTTTCGTAATCAAATCTGTTATTTTTACAATTAGTATTTTTATACTTTTCTAGGCAAGAAGTATAGTTAAATTGCGTTTTTCTACAATTTTTAAGATTTGCGAGACAAACAAGTAGTGCAAGTAATGGTTAGCGATTACCGTAGTCTATGGACTTCTCCAAGTCTACAGAATCTAGAAAACGCGTTAAAGGCCGGCAGAACTTGTCTCATTGTTTACGAGTATTCGGAAATTCATAGACAGACCGAAATCCAATATACAGTGTTTTACGTCTTTTCCATATATGCACGGGACGCGACGCGGACGTAACGTATAATTTGTTAGAAATTCCTCCCACCCAGTTACTACGTATAGGAAAAATATAGCTGCGTAGACACTCAGAATAACGGTGGGTACAGTGATCTTGGCACTCGTGATTTGTGAACAAACAAATGCCGACATGTCAATATACTTGTGACGTCACCCGTCGTGAAGTAAAGCTGTGTCATTTCTGAAACGTATCAATAACAAATAATTGTCAGTTATTACCGGACAACACCACACCGCAATTTTACGTCGCGAACCGGAAAAAACTGTGGCTAATTAGCTGGACATCAGTAGATATGTTATATGGATTCGAGATTATACCATAAATAAATATTACATTTCTGTTGCGCAAAAATCGTTTCTCATATCTTTAGTTTTGTTGTATTATTAGAATTTGTCGCTCCGGGTTCAAAATGTGGTGATAAATTATCAGAGATACACTCAATAATATTTGTACTACGTCCAACTTTTCATTTGCTTCATTATTATATTACAATGTTAAAAACTTAACTGTTTTACATAAGCATGTGTTTATTTGAACGCAAAGAAAAATAATGGTAAAATCTATTAAAATATTAAGAGTTTAATATATTACAACCAATTTTCTAAGCCAGGAATTAAATGATTTTGGAAAGATGACCAAAATATTATAAACAAAATGTGCGCTTAAAAACTGTTCGTACCTAAATATATTATTTACACTTATTATTTATTTACAGTATTCGAGTTTATTAATGCGATTGTTATGGAGGTGGACTTTGAAAATCACCATAATTTTGATAATTCTTTTGGGCCCGTTTATATACAAAATTGCAAGAATGTGTTTCGATGATTCCGCCTCCATGCAGTATCCTTAAAAAGTTGATACATTAGATTTCGCGTGACAAATACGTTAATTATTAATTCTTTTCAACATGCCAACTTTGTCTTATTTCCAACAACTACTTACCATCATGCAATAAATTAAAAATTATGGGCGTTCATACGTAACAAATTAAACAGTTCTAATAACTACTGGTGGAGACTAGATTTAATATTAGTCTTAGTTGCTCTCTGGTTATTTTACGAGTATATTTATTAGCTCGTGTTACGTATTAGTACAACTTCGTAAATCCTATGTTATTTTTAATTTAAAACTAAAATAAAGAAGGCCTTATAAATTTTTATATTCATTACACAATACCATTAAATATTTGTTGACAACAAATATTTTCTACATTATAGCTAATAATTATCTCAATTATCGTATCAAACAAAAAGGCATCTAAGCCATAACTTACAATCTAACTCTAACTCTAAATAATCTAACTTATAATAATATGAAATTTAAAATTATATAAAGAATGAAACAGCATAAATCATGCAACACAATGACATACATACAAATATTTAATGACATTTCATTACGAAAAAAACACATACTTCAAATATTACAGCACATTTAAATATAATTTTTGTATCTCATTTTCATCGAACTGATTACTTTATATGATAAAGCTATGTGATAAGGATTTACCGGTCTTTACTGGATCAATACACAGAATTAATTTGAATTCGACGTAATTGATCACGTACATGTAATCACATTAATATCACAAGTAAATTTCCATTCATTTTTTAATACAATAGAGGAAGATTATTCTATGATCATTTTGATTTATATAAAGTGTTGGTATATAAACATTACAGGAATTATAATTAGACAAATGAGTCTTATTTGCGTCCTAATTGTTGTAAATTGAATACAGATTTGTAAATTAAAAAGTATAAAAATTTACAAAACGATCCCTTATTAAAATTCCATGCATGGTGTAGTGTGAGTTTGGAGACCCTTAGTTAAGTAAGAATTGTAGCAAGCTCTATAAATTTATAGTACACTAGCTGACCCCGCAAACGTTGTTTTGCCACATAAAAATAGGGGTTGACTGTAGAGGGGTGAAAATTTGGGGTTGTATGTATTTCTATATGCTGTATCATAAAAAAATGAAAACAAAAAATTTCTTCCAAAAATTAAAAAAAAATTAGGGGTGGACTACCCCTAACATTTAGGGGGATGAAAAATAAATGTTGGCCGATTCTCATAGATACCGGATAAGCACAAAAAATTTCATAAAAATCGGTCAAGCCGTTTCGGAGGAGTTCGATTACGCATCCCGTGACAGAAGAATTTTATATATTTATAAATTAATGTCTCTCTATCTTATCAAAATAAATTTTCCTCAATGCATTTGAAGGTATACGTTACTTATAACAGAGACAGGATTTAGAAAATGTTTGTCAGTCTGTTTCTTAGTTCCGGCTAATCTCAGAAACGACTGGATCTATTTTGATAGGCAGATTGCTGAAATTATGGCGTAACAACAACATTTACTTAATACATAAAATCAATGGCAGTACAAATTGTATTAGGAGAGTTTACTTAGTCACCTTGTTGTTTAGATCATATCCGCTGACGCTATAAGTGTACATCAGATAGGAGCCACCGTGACTGGCGGCTGGTGAACACTCCGCTACATCAGGATCGTGCTCCGAGCCCCAATTGTGGCCAAACTCGTGAGCCGTGACTAAATCCGCTTCTCGAGTGATCACGCGTTGACCGTAATGATTTCGAGACGAACTGAGTCCAGAGTTTAAGTATAGCGTATATCCATTCTTGAAGTATTCTAGACACAAATGTACACATCTTTCAGTCATCACTGTGGTATATTTCAAATGAATAGGTTTGCCGCTTATATGTATTACTCAACTGCACTTGCAACATTGCCATAATGACCAAACTTTATATAGAAAAAACGCTCTGATAAGTGTTAAAGTAGAATCAAACATAAGAAAGTCACCAATTAGGACTCAAACCTATGTATAAATAAATTTGAATTGTTTGTAAAATTCTAGATACTAGTAACAGAGGCACGAATTATAAAATGTTTATCTATCTGTCTGTTTGTTTAGGTTAACCTCAAAAACAGCTGGTCCGGTTTTAACGGTACTTTCCACAGCTAGCTAATGTTATATAAAGTAACTTATCTGTAGTTCATACATATGTATACCCAGAGGATATCCTCTATACTTCCGCAAATACCAAAAATATATAAATAAAATAGAAAATATGTAGGTACATAACAAAAACTATAACTATAATATAATATAATAACTTGCAAAACAAACAAAAGCAACAAAAAAAACACTCACATTTCACACCCAAAAGAGCTGAAAATAAAAAGCTAGTATTAACATAAAATGCATAAATCTTAAAATAAACAAAAAAAATACCTACTTCTTAAAAAAAAAACTAAAATGTATTCCTACAAGAAACATGTTTATAGATTTTATAAACAATGATTTTACTTTATTTTAACTAATATTAAAATAAAGTAAATTAAATATGTTTTTGTATCGTAAAACTTACCTGGGGTACAAATCCCCCCAACCGAATTTCTCCGGGGTGAACCGACGTACGCTAATCCCAAGATGCCCCCCTCAAACTTGAGATCAGTAAACAAATGGGCCAAGCAAAAATCCTTGTGCGAGTACTCTCGGCTGAACACCTAATAATACAAAAATGTTTATGCTTGTAACTTATAACAGAATCACGTTTTATAAAAAAAATTATCTAACCGCTATTCCATTTAATGTCCGAAATGGCTTAACTGGTTTTCACGGGATTTTTGGCAGACAGCTAATGTTACATTTATTATATCATCATCTTCATACGGTATTCATTATTGAAAGTAGACAAAACTCCACCTTTGATCCAGTTTTCTGATGGTCGTATTCTCGCTCATTTTTGGATCAGGATTAAAAAAAAATGGATTGACCAGACAATCCAGTTAAAATACGGGATCAACTATATATTGTGCTCTTTTATCCACCCACAAAACGATATATCTATTTTATAAATTGTAATAATATTAATTTTATACAAGAAGAATTGTACAAAAAGAGCGCGTTTTGTAACGCCTTACACTATATTTTATTAAAATCTGTGACACTCGGGTGACTATAAAACAATGTAAAAGAACAAGACAGAAACATAATTTTCATCAATGCAAACATACCTCCAATAAGTTCCTTACGTCCCATTTTTCACGGACCATGTTGTAGTGAGCTTCTCCACCCCGAACGCGAGTCGGCTCAGAGTGAACCAATATCTTCTTTATCACAAACCCCATCCCTTTAAATCCATCCATATCCTAGAAATATAAAATTCTTATATGTTCTAATCAAATAATCGCCAGGTCTTAAGATCTCATATTTATACTTATGATATATGTGAAATTTCCATTGGAATTGGTCCAGCCCTTACAAAAATTTATCCGAAACAGAGACAGCCACAGTGACAGAAATTTTATTTATGTCAGTACAGTGTATACTTTCTTATACATTGAGAAAAGAAAATGTTTGATATTAAAAACTTTCAAGTATTTTATATAAACCAATTTAGCTCACCTGTCTGTCTTGCCAAATTGTGTCATTATAAATCTTATGTACTCTGTCTATAAGACTTATCTGAAAATAAAATTATATAAGACAATATTTAAAGTTTATATAACAATCATAATTATATACAGAATAGATGAATTAGTTGATCTAATAAAAACACATTCCTGTCTCTGATAAGTCAGCACTCTTTTTCGCATTTTATGTATTCTTGCTCTTAACACAGTGGAATAAAACAATCTATGACTAAGCTAACAATTTTTTACATATCATCATGAAAGGCCCATAATTTTTAACATCGTTAAATTAATACCTATAAAACACTGAATACTAAAATAATAGCTCCTTTTCATTACATTATTACTTGGTTGCTACAGCATACCTGAAGAGCTAAAAATCAAAGGAATATTTCTTATAGATTTCATGAATATAGACAATTTTAATTTTTCTATAACTGATGTTTTTCGTTTGAGAGTCTTTATAGAATTATATATAAAGATAATTGTTAAATACTTACTAAATAACTGATAGTTGTCTTAGTATTACTGGAACCCATCTCTTGAAAGAATCTGTAATCAGCAACAAGCAGAAGTGGACAGCGTGTTTTTGTTGGTGTATATTCATAGTCACTCTGGCGCTTGACTCGATTACCATTTTTAGTATTAGTTCTGACGTTGCTGGAATCGGTTTTCTTGAGAACACCATCCTGTGTTTGATCTAGATATTTATCTTTTTCTGACTGTTCTTGCATTGTTTCTAAATCTTCATTGTCATCTTCATCATCTTCTAATTCTACATACATAATGTAATTAATTCACATGGGTTCTATGTAAAAATAACAACTTGAAAGAATAAATTTAAATACAGATAAAAATACCTTTTCCCTCCTTGACATATCCACAAACTCGTGGCTTATCACCATTTAAACCTTCCCAGCTGAATTTAATATCTGAAGATCTATATGTGATCATGCTTTTTGCATCCAAGTGTGGTAGATGACGCCAAGATGGCTAAATAAAAAATAATTTACGTTAATATTAATAGCACACATTACACATTTCATAAACAACTTTGTTTAACATACCTCAATATGATACGTTTCCTCTGGAGTATGGATAATTCCTGTTATAATGCCATCCTCTATATGCATTTTAACTTCAGATGATGACTCACCAAACACTCTTCCAGTGTAAAAATTATCACGATCTGGTAATTTATTACATCATACATGTTATAATATATCATGAATTAAAAGTTATTGTTAAAATATTAATTTCGTACTCAAATTTAATATTCCTAAGTCAATATTATTTCTCTATTAAATCTTTAATCTAACTGCATTAAAATATTATTAAAATACCCGTACCAATTTTTTCTAACAAACAACCACAGAACTGTAATTAGGGTAAAAGATCTATGAGACTTTAGAGTTCAGCACTGGAAAACACTACACCAGACAAATGGATAATATACTGACCAAAATAAATACCATACCAATATGAACAATTGTTTTATTTCCATCACCATCCACAGCATAAGCCTTGAAATTAGAATGTAGTACGCTATTGTGAGGATGAAGAATCAATTTAAAATCCTTTCCGAGGGTATGGAAGTGGAGTTCCTTGATGGTATTAAAAGGATGCGAAGATTGTTTTATACCTCTTTTTACAATATGGTGCTTAAAACTTGAGGTATGTAGAGTTTCAAAGTATTTTAAATTATGATGTATGGAACCTGAAAGATTTATATTTTTTAATCACTTGAGATACTATAATTTAAGTATATTTTGATACGGTATATTTGATACGTTAATACGCTTAGTATATACAACATTATTTTATAAGAATCTATTGTACTCTCGCAATAAACAAAAACTATATCAATTGTGGCTATAACTCATTTAGTAATTTGGATTTTTATAGAAATACTTACATTGAGTTATATAAATAAGAGTCAATAATAAATAATTGATTTCAAACTTTACACCGCAAAATATCATTTTGATGTACAATTAGTATGGCATACAGATTTCATTTAATGAACGGAAAACATTTTTATGAATTTATGAAACAGAATAAAATAAATATAATTTTATGCCCTATGGATTTTGCCTATGGTTCATTTCTCGTGATTATTGCCTGTTCTATTATTTGCAAAAATATGCACTTTCCCGACTACCGCGCAATTATTTTTCTAATTTTGTAATATACTAAAAAAATATAAATCAAAAGTATATTATTCATATTATGAACATTTTTCATATAATATTATATATATAGAAACCTTTATATTTTATTCTCAAAATAAACAGTACTTAAATATTTTTGCAAAAAGCATAAAATTCCCTCAATTTATTTTTTAATATAATAATATAAGTACATTATAATACTTCGTCGGTGTTATTAACGATTTTATAATGCACTTTTCACAATAATTAAATTATTTGTTAATATACTAAGGTAAGACACCGCTTGCCGGACCTAAATTAAAAATATATATTATTATACCATATATCTTTTGTAATCAAATTTTACAAAATATGCTTTAGATACAGATTTTATTATCTCCCTCACACAAACATAAGTAGAACAATAATGATTATAAAGATATGGATTTCATGATGGCAAAATCAAATTTTTTACTAGACCAAAAAAATATTGGGTCAAATTTGCCGCCCCTAAAATGTGCCGGTCTAGACTCCAGCCTCCTCAGCCGACTGGTCATTTGCTACCGAATATATGCAGTGATATGAGTAACTTTCCAAGTCTTGACATAGAGGTGCAAGATTTATTATTGTCTAATTTGAACATCATATTCAAAGAATCAACGCAATACAAGTAAAAAATATATAAATTTGATGTTTTTTTTCATGAACCTATTACAAATTTCTATGGAATGCTCTCAAAATTTCAGTGTACAAGAGGCATAGGTTACACTTTCTCAGTCTAGATATTTCAGAGATTAGGCAAAATAAAAAGACTAATCTTGATTTCCGAAAAGAGTAAATCAGTAAATAATAAGCATGAATCAGATATTCACGTTTACTCGTTCTCTCTCTTAACTCCTAAAACAGGTGTTAATTATACAGGACAATAAAGTACCCTAACATCAAAAGAAGATATAGATATCTAAATAGATTTAAACTTATATTTTGACAATGCAAGTGTGCATAGTGATATTTCAAATGATAAGGACTGAATTTGACTAGTGTGTCGACAATGAAGGTATCAAGTAAATAAAAGCAAATATTATACTTTAAAAATGTTTAATTATTATAAATCATACTAATTGCCTCCTCTCAACCTAAGAACCAAATGAAGAGTGGACTCCTTTTGAATGTTATAATCTGACAATGTGCGACCGTCTTCCAGTTGCTTTCCGGCGAAAATAAGTCTTTGCTGGTCAGGAGG